>PVJC01027538.1:0-23187 GCA_004026665.1 Murina feae
AAACAAATCATGTTGAATATACTTTTTTTAATATATATTTTTATTGATTTCAGAGAGGAAGAGAGAGATAGAAACATCAGTGATGAGAGAGAATCATTGATTGGCTGCCTCCTGCACAACCTCTACCGGGGATCAAGCCTGCAACCTGGGCATGTGATCTTGACTGGGATTAAACCTGGGACTCTTCAGTCTGCAGGCCAACAGTTTATCCACTGAGCCAGATCGTCAGGGCTTGAATATACTTTTTAGGTGTTTTGGTTATGGCTCTAAAAAGTTCAATATTAAATGCATCTATGAATGAAGTGAACACATTCTTTTAAAATACAGGTTGTTTTTTTGTTTCTTTTACTACATAATCAATGTTCCAATATTTATTCATCTCTCCCCTCTTAGTAGCCACTATTTTAATTTTTCCCCATAATCTTAACTAATGAAAGCATAATATTGAAATTAACCGTTTCTCCGAGACGGGGTAAGCCACGCCCACCAGCCAATCAGAGCGGCTGTATGCAAATTAGCCCAGCCAACATGGAGGCCGCCACTCACGGACCTGAGTAAACGGCACCTTCCATTGCAGCAGGAGTGAAAGTGAAACTGCGGCCGCTCCAATTAAACTGGCTCTAGCAAAACACACATTTGCAACATAATAACAATCCTGGAATCCTTGGGAGCTGAAGGAAAGAGCAGGCCTAAGAGTAACATTGTGTCATTATAGACACTGCGAGGTGAAGCAGAGAGTAAGCTTCGTTAGCCGGCTTAAAGGAACAGTATCAATTATAGAAGATAAACAAACCCCAGAACCTGAGTCCAGCCAGCCTTGCTGGAACATTGGGTCAATGGGAGCTGTGGACAGCCTTAAAGCCTGAAAGCGCCAATCAGCCCATCACCCACGCTGGCCACAACCCATTGGGGTGAGGGACATTCCTGGGGGGCTTGGCCAGCCTGGAGACAGCCATTAGCCACTCATCCAGCCTGGTCAGGCACGCCAGCCGGTGGACATTCCCAAAGGGGTCCCAGACTGTGAAGAGGGCACAGGCTGGGCTGAGGCACCTCCCAAGTGCACAGAGTGGCTGCAGGGCGGGACAGCACAGGACCCAGGACCCGTGAGTGGGAAAGAGGCAGCAGGGTTGGTGGCCTGTTTGGTGGCTGCCCAGGCCCTTTGAGAGACATTGGGGAGCGGGAAAGAGGCGGTGGGGGCCGGGGGCCTGCTTGGCGGCTGCCCAGGCCCCTTGCAGGGCACTGGGGAGTAGGAAAGGAAGGCTGCAGGGGCCGGGGGCCTGCTTGGCAGCTCCCCAGGCCCCTTGGCAGCACCAGGGAGTGGGAAAGGAAGGCAGCAGGGGACTGGTGAGTGGGAAAGAGTAGGCGGCCTGCTTGGCAGCTCTCCAGGCTCTTTAGGGGGCACTGGGGAGCAGGAAAGCAAGCTCTTGGGGGCTGGGGGCCTGCTTGGTGGCTCCCCAGGTCCCTTCCGAGGATCAGGGAGCAGGAAAAGGCTGGCCTGACCATGAGGCGGGGTTTTCCCTGCTTCCTGGTGGCTGGAGGAAGATGGGCAGTAGGCAAGCTTGGGAGACAGGCAGCACCCAGCCCTGGCCACAGCTCAAAAAAGAGAACAACATGCAGGGGAGGGCAAGAGTCTGAGAGATCAACATAGAGGGAGTGCCTCCTCCAAGCCTCCACAGTGTGCCTGGGGGCAGGCTCCCAGCAGGTAGACACACACAGGAGGACTGCTCCAAGCCTCAGATGTGGCTGGGGGCAGGTCCCCAGTGGCAATACACACACACACATACACACACACACACACACAAAAGGCACCTGGCAGACTGGGGCCATCATAGGGCATTCACTGAGGGGTTCCAGACTGTGAGAGGGGGCAGGCTGGGCTGAGGGACTCCCACCCTCCCCATACCCCTGCCCGTGCATGAATTTCATGCACTGGGCCCCTAGTATAATATAAGTAGCTATTCACTAAATATTCCTTATTCCTTGTATATGTACTTTTATGTATTAACACATTTATATCTATGGGTTAGATTCCCAAGAGGAGATTTGGGAGGTAAAGTATTGTGTTGTCTTTTTTTACAAACACATATGTTCAATATTATCAGAAAGGCTATAGTAATTCTCTTTATTACCAGTGATGCATGTGAATAATCTTTTACTCCACATCCTCACCAGCAACAGATATTTACATTATTTTAAATTTTCTAAAAACACTAAAGTGTGTAAGTAGAGACAATATTTCTAGATTAAGGTAAATAACCTAATAGTAATTTTGATCGCTTATTTGCCAATAGCTATTTGTATTTGTATCCTCTGGAACTGGCCCTTTAAATACCTTTTTCTGTTTTCTAATGGTTTCAATTAGTTTTTGTTTTCAAATAGCAAAATTTCTTTATGCATTATGATCTATTACATATATGTTACCTATGTTTATTATATATATGACCTATATATTAATATATTGTGTGTATTTAAATTAATATTTAATTACATATCAATTATATAATATTAATATTAATCATATAATATTAATATTATATCTACTTATATTTATTAATATATATAAACAATATAATATCTATATATTAATATATATTACTTGTATATTAAAATTACCTAATTATATTACATATATGTCATAAATGTCTCATGAGTTTTAGAATAAGACATTGAAAAAAATTGCTGAAATTACACAGAAAAACAATTGTATAGGAAGTATTTTCAGTAGTTCAAAATTTATGATGCAATGCTGGAGAAATAGGCTAAGAGGAAAGGGAAGGTACAGGGATAACTAGACATTTCAATAAAATTTTCACCGTGACCTGTCAGGCAAGGAACACGCTGCCACTACCTTCGAACCATGATCTTAGAATTTGTACCATGGCCCTCTCTTGGTCTGGACACTGGCCATGCTGCCGGCACAGCTCTGGAACTCCTGCAATGGCTACTCATAGAACTGAGACTTTGCTGTTATCACTACCCTTCAAACTGATCCATGTATTCGTTCTATTATTTAGGGTTTTGTTCAGCATTCAGTGAGTATATTTAATTGATCTTCTAATACACATTCTGTGTCCAAACTTCAAAGTGGATGGTGAACTAAGTTTCACAATTACTCTTTTGACTGGATGCTGACTTAATGACCTAACAATACCCACTGGGTGGGCAATCGTCCAATTACAGGAAATTTGTTCAAATATGGTACCTATTTGAGCCCAGCTATGTGGCTCAGTGGTTGAGCATGACCTATGGGCCAGGAGGTCACGGTGTGATTCCCTGTCAGGACAGATCCCCATGTTGTGGTCTTGATGCAGAAAGCAGGCAATCAATGATTCTCTCTCATCATTGATGTTTTTCTTTCTCCCTCTCCCTTTCTTTCTGAAATTAAATAATATAAATACATTTTTAAAATATGGTGCATATTTGATATTAAAATTACCAAAATATTAACAATGTATGTTAGCTATACCCCTGACTCTGAGTTGTAAATTATTTCTCTGTATTTTATTATTTATCCTTGTTTTTGTTTATGACATAAATCAATGAATTCCGTGACAGGCACAATTAAAAAAACTGAATTAAATAATTTGTGCATGAAGAAGTAGAATCTTGGTTTCTATGGTATTTCCAGGTTTGTTTACCCTCAAGGATACTCCTGACTTTATGGTACCAATTTATAACCCAATATTATGAAAATACATTACAACTTTAAAACGAGCCAAGGAAGTACTTGGACAATGTGGACATTTATTTCTTTTCAGTGTACCATATTTAATTATTATTTTAAGTATTAAAATACAAACAATGATATATGTTTTGACATAAACTTGTGCAACTTATTATTTGGTCTAAAAATAAAATGAAGAAACTTTGAGAGGCATTTCAGTGGATTATTTTAGTGAGCTTAGAAGAATGCTTACCACACAAAATACAGTAAAATCAAACCAATTTTTCTCTGGCTATTGTCACATTGAATCAATTTTTCTATTATTTATATAGGGCAGCACACTGTTTTAAATTTGCCATTAAAAGGTAAAATCCATATCTTTCCCCAAAGTATTATACACTACCCTATATATCTGCTTTTAGCAAATATCTACTTTTCAAAAAGTGAGTATTTGCACATTTGAAGCAATGTGTCACATTTCTGCTCCACTGAGCAGCAATGCTTTAAATCTCTTGGATCCCATCATCTTGTGTTTTGTCAGATCACAGTGGCTTTTCCATGTGACAAAATACATAGTGATGGAATGAGACAGAAGAAATGTAATGCAATATGACACGTCAGAAATTTAAAGGGTAAAGAGATTAGATATTTGGTGTCAAATTAGATAGGGTATGTCAAATCCAAAATGAGTCTGGCAGTCACTAATGGAATGAAAGGTAAGTACTCACCCCATCTACGAAACAGCAAGTGCTGAACATCATCAGCACGCAGTTAGCTAACTCCAGGATATAGTTTGGAATATAAGAAAGTATCCTGGAAGATCATGGGCCTGCAGGGCACTTAAAGGTCATAACATGACAGCTTATAAAGATGACTTAACCCATATGATTCTTCCACAGAGAAAGCGAGTTGTATTTTTTGTTGCTGATTCTCCGTATTTAATAAATTATAATTTTTAGGGAGAATGTAATACAATGGCATTCTGTCATGTTTTGTTTGATGCCAGGATGTCACACACACAAAAAAACCCCAAATGCATTTTAAGCTATAGGAAATAAGACAAAAAAGAATCCTTGTAATCATAAAAATATTTATTTCTAAAGATTTAGTTTATTTCTTTAGGCATATAGATTGTTTTTAAATTCTTAATATTAACCCAGAAAAAAAAGACTGAAAAAAGTTATACATTTATTTCTTGCCTTCTCAAGTAGATAACAGTAAGTGAGTATCAAACAAATGCTAAATAGAATCTCTATTTCTCTAGTTTTCTTGTCGATATTGTTTAGTAACAATTAAGGGTTGCTATTTGCCTTGTTTTGCTGGACTAGATACAACACTTTCTTATCAAAGTCAACTATTTTTTGTTTATAAAATTATGTTTTTACTCTTTACCACATTACAAGTTACCATTTATAATGGCTATTTCCATTACCACATTTTAAAATAAAGATGATTAGGGAAAAACTGCCTTCTGTATAATGGGCACCCACTTTTCAAAGAATAATATTAAGAATATAATCAAATATTCATTAAATTTAGGAGAAGAGCACTCTATCTCACTCATTTTTTACTTCACTTTCTCCATTTTAGGGTTATTGATTAAAAATAAATGATCTCAATGGTGACATTTAACCTTCTGGTAGGCAGTTAGACAGACATGAGCACAGGAAGGAGATGAGCTAGGTGCAGGTCACCAGAATGAAAATCTTAGGAGCCCAGCAATGAGCAAAACTGGGAAAATGACCAGGGTAACCCTCCCTCCCCTACATATTGCTGTTCATGTGGTTTAGACCCTTGGACCTTGCCTCTTTTGAGAAAGCATCTAGTTTTAAATTGTATTTCAACTCCAGGACCAGAAAACCCAAATATCCTTTTGTCATAAACTCTACCAGACCCAAGATGGTTCTCTGTTGATCTTAGTTTAGCCTTTTTCAGCATCCTTATAGAACCCAAAAGCCAATACCTACTTGCCTTTACTCGAAACAATCAACACTATACCTGGACAGTCATGCATCAGACACATGAATCCCCTTTTTATTTCTCCCAAGTACTTTACCAAGATTTAAGCAACCTCCAATTCCCTGGGAGATTGACTGTTTTTACTGTTTTATAATATGTAGACAATGTTTTGCTGTGCTCAATTACCAAAGAATCATCTATAAAAATTTTTAATTTATTTGCTGCAATAGTTAGCTGGGGGAAAAAAGTCTCTAAAAACAATTACAATTATCTCTAGACACCATTCATTAACCTAGGTAATAATTTAAGAATCAAAGATACTCAGTTATCTCCAAAAAGAATTAAGCTAATCAAAAAATATCTTAGATCCACAACAAAATGACAGTTTTGTGGATTCCTACATCTGGCTGACTTTTGTAGACTGTGGGCTCTTTTTTTTGGTGGTGGTGGTGGGAGACTGCACTCTATAAAATTTACTAAAATTTTAGTCCTGGAACCCCTTTCTTGGGAAAATAAACATGAGGGTCTTTTATAAGACTGAAATAAGCACTGCAAAAACCACCTGCCTTAGGGCTACCTAACTATTCATAATCTTTCACCTTATCTATATAATAAAAGGGTAATATGCTAATTAGACTGGACATCTTTCAGCCATCCTTCCGGACAAAGCCATGGTGGTGGGGGCCGAGGCAGAGGTGGTTAGGGGCAACCAGGCCAGTAGGGGAGGGCATTTAGGGTGACCAGGCAGGCAGGTAGAGTGGTTAGGGGTGATCGGACAGGCAGGCAGGTAAGTGAAGTCAGAAGTCCTGGATTGTGAGAGGGAGGTCTGACTTCCTGGAGGGATAAAGCCTAAACCGTCAGTCAGACATCCCCTAAGGTGTCCCAGAATGGAGAGGGTGAAGGCCAGGCTGAGGCCCCTCCTTGCCCCCCTGTGCATGATTTTCATGTACCGGGCCTTTTGTTTGTACATGAGTGACATAACCAAACTTGGAAATACTTATGCAAAATCATGGTAATAAACATCAGCCTATTACCTATTAAAGCAGACAGCATGATTCAGTTGTTTGTGCTTATTCCTACAGCTTTAAGGCTATAGTTGCAAATGCAAAGTTAGTAAAAGTCTCAGTAGAGTTAACCCTCAGAAATAACATTTATTTACAAAGTCTACATGTTGTCAGAAGTCTTTTTAATTCTTAACTGACTCAAGATTTATCTGCAAGCAAACTAACCTCCTTTGAGATCCTTCTGCTTTAATTCTGCTATAACATAGCAGAATTAGGCCGAGAACAATTTGTTAATATTTTATTAAGATTCATACTGATGCCTTTGTAGTTACTTGCAAAAACAGTTGACTACTAATGTCTTATCTGCAGGGTTCATAATCCTAGAAAAACTACTTTTGTTCCCAGAGACCTCAAACCTCCTTCTTCTGGACCCTTTGGACACCTGCAGCTGGACTTCATTCAACTGCCACATAGCATGGGTTACCAATATGTCCTTGTTATTGTATGTATGTTTCCCAGGTGGGGTGAAGCCTTTCTCCACCAAATGGCTGACACTCTGACAGAGGTAAATAAACTTTTGGAAAACATGTTTCCCACAGGGAGTGCACCCTCCACAACCTCCAGTGATTGAGACACCCACTTTAAAAGGAAAATCATTTAAGCCTTAACAAAATATTGCAACTTCTTGGAATTGTCCTGTCCCTATCGCCCCAAATGCCAGATAAGACTAAAAGAACTCATGTTAGCCTCAAACTCAAACTCTCTAAACTTGCTGAAGTTACTTGACTCCCTTCACCTAAGGCAGCAGTTCTTAACCTGTGGGTCACAACTCCTTTGGGGGTCGAATGACCCTTTCAACAGGTGTCGCCTAAATAGATCCTGCATATCAGATATGTATGTTATGATTCATAGCACTAGAAAAATTACAGTTATGAAGTAGCAACTAAAACAATTTTATGGTTGGGGGTCACCACACATGAGGAACTGTATTAAAAGGTTGCAGCATTAGAAAGATTGAGAACCACTACTTCTGGTCTTGCTGTCAGTTGTAGTGCCCCCTTTTAGAAACATAAACTCATCTAATCTAATAAAAGAGTAATATACAAATTGACCCTCACTCCATTACACCTAAGCTGTGCCCACCAGCCAAGCCACGCCCACCAGCCAATCATAGCTGCTGTATGCAAATTAACCCAGCCAAGATGGTGGCCGGCAGCCACAGAGCTAGAGCAAACAAGAGGCTTCCATTGCACCAGCGATGGAGGAAACTGCCTGCCTAGCCCAGCTATGGCCTCCGCTGAAGGCAATAGTGTTTCAATTAAAGAAGCCACATAGCTGAAGCAAATAAAAGGCTTCATTGCCTGCCTAGGCCTCCACTCAAGGCATCAAAGTTTCAATTATAGAAGATAAATAAACCCCAGAAACCTGATTCCAGCCAGCCTCGCTGGGACGTTGGGTCAATGGGAGCTGTGAGCAGCCTGAAAACAGCCCTCAACCCCTCACCCAAACTGGCCAGGTATTTCAGTAGGGATCCAAAGCCTGAAAGGACTCGGGGCAGCCTGAAAATGGCCCTCAGCCCCTCACCCAGGCTGTCCACACCCCCATGGGGTGAGGGTCCTCACTGGGGTCTTGGCCAGCCTGCAAACAGCCATCAGTCCCTAACCAGGCTGGCCAGGCACACTAGCAGATGGACATCCCCTGAGGGGTCCCAGACTGTGAGGGGGCACAGACTGGGCTGAGGGACCTCCTGAGTGCACCAAAATTTTTGTGCACTGGGCCCCTAGTTGCACATAAGATAATAAATGGTAGACAAATATCTATTGGTACATGACTCTCTGCTGCTTCCTGTTATCTCTTGACAATAAGACCAGCTGGTGTAAGTCTTTAATGTCTTGCACTAAAGCACATCAACAAATTCAAGAAGCCTTCCAAGATCCCAATTCAAAGGATCCTGTTGGTTGTCATCTAGAGCCTGGTGTCTGGTTATATTAAATCTCATCAGATGAAGACAGCCTCAATCCCTTTTGGAAGAGACTTCACCAAGTCAGGTGCACCTGACCACACATAGGCCCCAAATGGAGTCACTTGTGATAAGTCCTTATCAGCAAATAAGCACTTAGTAATACTTAACCTAATTGTAGTTTCAGCCTCTTCCAGGAAGATAACTTTTAACCAGTGAATCTGGAATTGACTGGTTTGCTCTCGTGAGGTATTCTGCCCACAGACCACTCCTGTCCCTCAAGGAAGGTGAGCTTGCCTGAAATAATTCACTCTTCGCTAGCATGTCATTTTCACACCTCCTTTTGCCTATAGAAACCTTTTATTTTGTACACGTCTTTGGAATCCCTTTCTATCTGCCAGATGGGATGCTTCCTGACTCATGAATCATTGAATAAAGCCAATGCAAACTTTAAACTTAACCAGTTGAATTTTTTCACAGAAAATAACAATAATTTAATCTCTGAAGAAACGGCATGGAAGCTATACGTCTTTATTTAATAATTTGTTATCTGATGAAATAGTTAAATGATATCCAATCTTTGACCAAATTATTTTGTGCGTTAGAACATTTATGTGCATAGGGTATAAAAAAAAATCAAACTTTTATTGGTAAAGTTCCATTTTGCTCTATTAGGCACCTAAAGAAGTCCCTGGTAAAACGCACTCTTTGAAAATGAGAAAAAAATTATTTTTTGATCTCCAGAGATTACAGAAGGTCAGTTAGAGATGCTCCAGGTTACTCAGAAGACCCATGTGAGGTGGGGGCACACAGGTGCAGTGGGACAGTAACTCCCACATAATATTCTGAAGGTATTTGTCTGCTGAGCTGGCATTATGCAGCAAACGGGCACCTGTCTATCTCTCTAGTTAGAACGTGCCTCCATGCTTGTCTGATACTGTGGCTTCTTGATCCTGTGAGGATCATTTTACCATCTATGCCTACAGATAACAATGAAACAAGGTAGAGAATGTACAAAAATTCAGAATTTTTTTAAAAAGTAAAAGGAAAGTTAAAGAAACAGGAAGTCCTTCTTGGAACTTTTTCTTTGGCACAGAAGAGGTTCATATTAATTCCTCTCATATTTCACTGTCAAAATATAAGTCAAAAGTTCAGACCTGAATTGAAGGAGGGATTTTAGACATAAAGTACCTGGCTGGGTACTTGTATCTCTACACACAGTGTAAACTATGGAAGTGGGTCATGACTCTGGTCGTTGTCTTTCTTTGCCTGACCAGCCAAATATCCATTAAAGTACATTTTTAGCTTCACCTATGTTCTTTAACAAACTTAAGTAAATGTTTTCATAATTATATTTGAGGTAAACAACTATTTTAGGTTGGTTTATCCCTGATGTATCTATCAAAAGCTAATTCACCTTTTGCAAAGTATAGATTTTTAGTGAAAATAATTCACATCAAACTAACTGAGCTTGGGATATAGATTTTAAAAATATTCTTACCTGTCTCATGCTATCTATAATGTAAATTTCACCACAGCAATTTGACCAATATAATATTTACATACAATGTGCTTTTTATCTATTCCTTTTTAATTATGCTGAGTTATACAATAATATAATTTACTGATCTTTCTTTAAATGTTATAATAAAAATGGAAAAAGCAATTAATACCATCAAAGAAAATTTTTATTTTTGTAGAAAAGAGGGCTTTGGTTTATTAATACCTCAAAGCATTTGTATTTTCAGAGGTAGTACAGATGGAAAGATTCTTGATCTTGCATATAATTATCATAACATCCTTTTAAATTCTGTCATGCCTGTGCAACTACACAGTGAATTAAAAATTTAAACTTATGGAATGCCTGAAATTTAATTTTGAGTTACATGTAAACATCTCAAGTGAAATAGAGGATTCTTGCAAGTATATCATCACAAAGCATACTTAATCCAGATTATACTGTAGTTTAAAAAATGCCTTCAAAATATTCTTACAAACAACATTGTTTTGCTTGTTCAACAGAGAGTACATGGTTATGTAATTCTTTTAAACTAATTTAAGCTACACTTAAGGCAAATGTTATTATTATTATTATTATTATTATTATTATTATATTTACAGAGAGGAAGGGAGAGGGAGAAAGAGGAACATCCATGCGAGAGCAGAAAATCATTGGCTGCCTCCTGCACACTCCCTACTGAGGACTGAGCCCGCAATCCTTTATGTGATGTTTTTAAACTGTGGTGCTACATAACAGACCATAGTCTGGTTCCCTTGGGTTCCAACTCTAACCACCAAAATATGAACTATGTTAACAATTTCAGAGCTTTGAAATAAATTGTAAATGAAAGAAATCGATTGCAAGTTTTATACAGAGGATTAAAAGACATGAAAAGTCATCAAACATGTTGACTACCCAAACTACACACAAATACACAAACCAAATACACAAAAAAATACTAAAACTGAGCCAAAGGCCAAATTCACATTCCCAATGGGGACAATCGGTCCATCCCTGAACAAAAGTGTGAAGGTTAATTTCTTGTGGAATTCATGCAATTAGTGTTCTGTATATTAATTGGAAAAAAATACTGAAAGTGAATATACAAGCCTGTTACCTAAACTTTTATTTTCAAAAGATGAGGAAGGATTAAATTGAAGGCAGATTTGCATGTATATTTTTCGTAAACAATATATTTTCTATTAAAAGTATGTAACTATACTTAAACAATTACTGCCTTCAGTAATTACTCTTATATGATTACTGTCAAAATAGTTAAATATATTTTGCAGATTATTTAAGGACACCTCTCTAATTGCGGCAGTGTTTGATAGTTCCAACCCATCTAAACTAATGAAATATTAAGTTAAAAATAAACATATGGGTACAAATTCGTCTAAAGTTTGCTTTAAAAAAAGCAAGTATGCATGTGTTCTAAAATTTATAATGATGACAGCTGCTATTTATTCATTATCAGACTATTTCAACTTGTTCTGAAAGGTTTCTTGAACAGCCTTTTATGCCATCTGTCAGAGAGATGGGGATGTTTGCCTACAAAATTATCATTGCATGCAGTCATTACAAAGTGGATAGTATGTCACTCTTATCACTTGCATGAGGACATAAGAGGCTTTTAAACTAGACTATGTGGCAGATCTATGTAATTTACATAATGCGATAAAGTATAATATTTAAGCTACACAGGGCTAAAATGGATTTTAAATCATTTTAATTTTTTATTATTTTGGCTAGTATGGTAATCCGACAGGGCTTGGAGCCCTTGAAATTGATTTTGATTATAATCATCATGGTTTTATAATGAAAAGTGACTTTGTATGAGAGCACACCATCCGTCGTAACTTTAAATGTAAGTCCAATGGGATAGGACATAGTAACAGTAATTCAATCAAATGGATATTAAAAAATAGATTCTATGGTATTCAGAGCTGCTGACTAAATATATACTAATGGATTTTCTGTTTCATCATCTAAATGACACTTATAAGGCTATTGTGAAGATGCAAAAATGATAATTTCTGAGCAATTATTTATTTTAGGAAATGAGTAAATCAATTAGGCTACCTGACACTTTATCATCTGATGAAAAATGTATCAGCTAGTTTGACTGTCATAAAAATAGAAAGGAATCTTTGAGATGCTGAAACTCTTCTGAAATTGCTAATATCGCTGATAGCTCTCTGTTCAGGCAATGAAAGGACATTTTGCCTTTCACACTAGTAAGGGTAATCAAGAAAACATCAGTAAATGCTTTTGTATTTATACTGAATACATTTTCTTCCTTTTTTAAATAGGAAGAAATGTAAATGTTAACACTTTGATTCTCTACAAAGGGAATTATATTTTGTTTCAAAGTTTCAGCTCTCATATTGTTATTGTTTATTTGACAAAAATATTAGTTAATCAAATATAAGATGCATAAACATATTGTGTGGATTTTTTTATAAACTATTTTTAAAAGATCCATTAACAAAATTGCTTCTGGCAGTTTCATCTTCAGATCAGCAATTTAGAAACCTTTGTTATCACCAAACAGAAGAAGCTGAGGAAGCAATAAAGTAAGAAGAGGGAGAAATGAGAAAATAGTTAGAGTTCAACACTGGGATTCAATTTGTAAAGACCTAGAAAACAACAAGTTTTTGTTTATATTTGCACCTAGGCTTAATCATTTTGCAATAGCTTTTTAAAAACGTATTTTGAATTCATACTTTCTGAAGAATCAAATACTGGTAGAGTTAGCTAGTTATGTTATTCTATTTAGAGGTCTATATTTATTTATTAAAAGGGGCAGAAAGAACCCTATTGTAATGTCTCTAATCAGTTTTGAACACCCTTTTTTTGAGACCTCAAGACCTGAGAAACTACATTTGTAGTCTGAGGTTTTGTTTCCAAAGTACATTTTAAAACATTTTTTAAAATGGCTGACTAATTTAATAATTTTATAATTATTTTTAGAGCTGGTGATATTAATGATTATAATTTATTCAATATAAATACAGTTCAAATACAGGTCAAAGGATATTTTCTAATTATTTAAAATGTGTTTGTGATTAATAGATGTCAGATAAACACATATTGCTAAGTTAACAAAAGATGTTTCTAGAAAGATACCTTTCTTTTTTGTTCACTGTTGTGTGATTTTTCTATCTAAAACTTGATTTAAAAAACACGACTCATTTAAAATACAGTCATATTTACTCTAACCATACCCATGCTAATCGGAGGTCTTTTTCAGAGAGGTCAGATCACTTGGTTTTGTAGAGAAGAGTGGCAACATGGACTTGCAATACATCAAAATCCTCTCAGAACACTAAGCAAAGTATATACACAGCTCAGCTTTCTGCTAAAACCGAATCAATGCGCTCACGTTGTTTTCTGAGTTGAAATATCTCTACCATGTTGTTTTTAGTTCATATATGTTACTATGTTCACGAGAAAGTGAAAATCTTTAAGAAGCTATTTATACTTCTACCTATTTATACTTCTGCCTGTAACAGTGTTTGTTTATGGAAATGTTTCCTTTGCGTTTAGGAACACACGCTTTGGTAACACATTTTTACATGTGTGAAGCATGAACTGTGGACGCTTGCATTTTTGCAATCTGGGTTGCTTCACCAAGTCCTTGAATTGCACTTACCCATTCATTTTTCTGTTTATCTCATTACTTACTCATCTCAGCTCAAAACTATATGATAGCACGGGTGCAGTGATGGTATATATACCCTATTTTTCTCAGGAGAAAGCTTAGCAAATACTTTTGTTTTTGACATCATTGTCCTGAGTTGCATTTTCGTAACATTGACAGTTCTTGTTGCCCTTGCGCTGCACACAGCCAAGGGTACTGACCTGCTGAGAAAGACCCTCTGTTATCAAGTGGGTGCTAAATCCTAGCTGTCGGCGGCCGCTTTGTACCTAAGCGCGGTAGATTGAACAAACAGTGCCCTGGAGTCATGGAAAGGTCAGCAACAGCTCTGACCATTAAATGATATCTATTAATTTTGCTCTGGAGGACAAGCTGCCCAGTTAGGCAGTGATAGCGATAACTGATTGGACAGTGAAGCTGCGAAGCAAGTGCTAAGGAATCGCAGCAGTGGAAAGTGTGATAATGCCTATGTAATACTGCAAGATACACACTAGAGTTCAACAGCCATGAAAAGCTCATATATATAATTTTTCTATGAGACAAAATCTTACAGCAAATACTCAGATTATTTGCTTAAAGAGCTATGTTGTTTGGATTTTTAAAGTGTGAAAAAAATGATTTTGAAATGTGCTAGTTTATTTGTTCAAGACCCACATTCCATCATTTGAGGGATCTCTTTGTAGTAGAATAATAATGTCCTGACAAAAGTCTAGGTAACTGAAATTTCTCAGGTAGAACAACTTTTAAATTTCAGATTCTCTCTCTCTCTCTCTCTCTCTCTTCCTCACTGTGTACTAAAAACCAAGTAAATTACATCTCTTCCTCATCACTTGCCCAAGCCAAATTAGTCTTGAGCACCCACCCCAAATGCTACTATTAATATTTTTCTCACTGTTTCAATCCCAAATAAAAAATATTTCCCCTTTTAAAATATGAGTTATATTTAATGACTATACCACATCACATTTATATTATGTGTCACAGTTATTTATGTTTCTTTATTTTGACACATGTACATGAATATGCCATGTTTTTCTTAGGAAGTATTGAACGAATCTGTTTTCTCTGCTATTCTGAGAATATTTTGTTTGTGGGATGGTTTCAGAAGGAACAAAGGAAGATAAAACATAGGGTTCTGAATGAAGACTACACTATGAAATAGATCTACTTCTTAAGAGAATCTAAAATTTGTGAGCAAAATATAGAGGAAGAGAAACAATTTTCCCTCTAGGTTCTTAGCTGAGAAAAGATTAACAAGAGACAAAAAAACAAAACAAACTTAATTACACATTATATATGTACTAGAGGCCCCGTGCACAAAATTTTGTGCACTGGGGGGAGGGGGTGCCCCTCAGCCCTGCCTGTGCCCTCTTGCAGGCCTGGGCAGGTGTGGAGCTGGGATTGGAAGAGCAGGGGTAGAGCTGGTGATCAGAGTGAACTACAGAGGAAACACCTCATTGGCTAAGCTCCCTGTATGCTGCTGGTAATATTCTTAGTAACTTGGGTAATAAGAATCCCTAAAGGTGATCTAGGGTTTTTCCACCACACTCCTGGAGAAAATAAATGAAGGTCCATTGCTGGAGGGCTGAGAAATGTCATATCCTGCCCCAGCCAGTTTGGCTCAGTGCATAATGCCTCAGCCTACTGACTGCAGGGTCTGGGTTCAATTCTGATCAAGGGCATGTATAAGGTGACCAGATGTCCGGCTTTTGGCAGGACAGTCCCGATTTTGAACAATTTTTTCCCGTGTCCTGCAGCATTTTAAACAAATCCAGATTTTTGGAAAGAACGCACGACAAGCTAGGGAATGGCGAGAGAACGGGAAGGGAATATATGGTTTTTGGTGGCCATGTGGCTATTTATCCAGGATGTGACTTTTATATTATTTTTGTTAATTTTATAATGTTAAACTTTAATAATAACAAATAATTGTTGAGAACTGATTATGGAGAACTGCTTATCAAAGCTCACATTGTTAGAATTCGACCACCATTGTTTGGACTTAATGAACAATGACATTTTTTGGGGATTGGCAATGACAAAAACATTTTGTAACTGTCTCTCAGATAATACACATTGTACTGCGTGCTAATAAGCTAGTTAAACAAGTGATGTCATTACAAATCAGCTATTCAGATAATTTAGGTAAGTAATTTATTTATTTATTTCATAAATACATAAATTTTCTTGAATTTAGCGGACAGTACTCGTATTATTTATATTTTATAGTGGCGGCAAAAAGTCTAGCTCCAGCCTTGAAAGTGACACTTACGACTTATGTTACGGCAAATTCAGAGGAAAAATAATACAAGTTAGTGTTGTTATTATTCAGAAAGAAATATAGGATTAAAATTAAAATTAAAATAATAACGCGCTGTCCTTACCAGGAACTAATGCTGCGACTGAACACGTTTTTCTACAGTAAATAAAGTGTGGACATCAGAAAAATCACAATTAAGTGTTGAGACTTTGAAAGCCATTTTATGTGTGAAATATAATTTAACAAATTCTTGTGAAAAATTTCATGACCTTTTAAACAACAACAGCAGTCTCCAAAAAAAATTCACTCAAATGAGAAATATGCCAAAGAATAAAATAATACTGTACATAATTTTTTTATTTACTATATTTGTAAATTGTACTTATGTTGAAATTTAAAAAAAAATATTACAATACTTTTTGCATTCTGTGAAAATTTTTGTGTCTCCATATAGACCAAATTTTTAATCAAGAACCGCCCTCCCCTGTCGGGGTAGGGGAGGATGGGGGAAGGTCAAGGGGGAAAAAAAGAGAGACATATGTACTACTCTTTGTAATATTTTAAGTAATAATAATTAAAAAAAGAACTCCCCCAACCCCAGACAATGGTGTCCCTCTGTACCAATGTTAAAATCTGGTCACCTTAGACATGTACCTAGGTTGCAGGCTCCTCCTTGGCAGGGCCTATGTCAGGGCATATGCAGGAGGCAACCAATCAAAGTGTTCCTCTTACTTTGATGTTTCTCTCTGTTTTTCCCTTTTCTTCCACATTCTCTAAAAATCAATGCAAACATATCCTCAGGTGAGGATAAAAAAGAAACAAAGAAAGGCCCTAACCATTTTGGCTCAGTAGATAAAGCATCGGCCTGCGGACTCAAGGGTTTCAGGTTAGATTCCAATCACGGCATGTACCTTGGTTGCGGGCACATCCCCACTAGGGAGTGTGCAGGAGGCAGCTGATCAATGTTTCTCTCTCATTGATGTTTCTAACTATCAATCCCTCTCCCTGCCTCTCTGTAAAAAATTAATAAAATATGTTTAAAAAAGAAAGAAAGAAATGTTATATCCTATGAAAGACACATCTTAAAAATGCCTAAAGAAAGTTGTCATTTTTTCCAGTGAAGGGACTAGAGTCTGTGTTGATGAAAACACTTTGGTGGCTGCGGTGACTGGCAGTGGGTGCAGCTGATTGTTGATGGGGCTGGTGGCTTACCCTGATTAGCCTGGTCACCTCTCACAAAGGGAGGCCAGATTGTGGCTTAGGCCTGGTCCCCAAGGGGATCAGGGAGTGGGCCTAAGCTGTCAGTAGGACACTCCCTGAGGGCTCCCAATATGTGAGAGGGGGCAGGCTGGGTGAGGAACCCCTCCTCCAGTGCACAAATTTTGTACACTGAGCCCCTAGTCTAATCTAATAAAAGAGTAATATGCTGATTGGTATCACTCCGCTATACCCTAAGCCACACCCACAAGCCAATCAGAGCAACTATATGCAAATTAACCCAACCAAGATGGCAGCTGAGAACAAAGTTTCAACTACAGAAGCTACAGAACTAAAGTAAACAGAAGGCTTGCTTGCCCCAGCAATGGAGGAAGCTAAGCTTCCCCTCCTGCCTAGGCCAGCTGTGGCCTTCGCTCAAGGCAACGAAGTTTCAATTATAGAAGATAAATAAATTCCAGATACCTGCTTCCAGCCTGCAAACAGCCATCAGCCCATCACCCAGACTGGCCAGGGGCTGCGAGGGCCGAGGCAGCCATGACTATGAGGGCTGAGCTCCTTGCATGAATTTTGTTCATGAAGCCTCTAGTGATTAATATATTTATCTTTAGCAATAGCCATTAACCTTCTTATTACCTTTAAGCCCAAACTTTTGAAATAGTATTTTTGCTTGGTTTAGTCTTTACATTCAAATTCAGAGCTCATAAATTGTAATAACTTGAAGTTAAGCAATTTGTGATTGCTACTCACTTTCAGGTCTGTGTAGTGAATTTTGTTAATATAAATCATCTATTTCATTACATGTGTAGAAAAATGTAATATGTTCAGTTCAATTAAATATGTTTAATTCAAAATACTGAGTTAAAAATATAACCTTCCTCCTCGGTATTGCTTTCTGATTAACTGAGAAATTAACCTTTTATATATTTTGTATGGAAATATTCCTATAAACATCCCACTCCAAAATAAAGAATGTTTATCACCACTAACTTTATCAGGTTATAAATAAATGATAATAAAATATAGCAGTTCTTACTTACATATTTCAAATAGAATAAGAAGTATGGGGTTGGGATTTGGAATCCACTATGGATTGTTATAGACACAGGATCTTCCTGGACAAAGGACCCTCTGCATCCGAAAGGGTTCTTCCGACGTTCAGTGGCTTTCACCCTGGTCCTTGGGTTGGAAGGAGTGGAAGCGAGTCTTTGGCTCTAGCACAGCAGAGTCAAAGTGCTTTCTTCTGCACATGCTCGGACTGCATGCCTTGCGGTTTTGGTCTGTTGTCTCTGAAAAGCAATTCAGCATCTCATTAAACCATTCCGAGCTGTTTGCAGTTACATAACTACACTTTTGTCACATACTTGTGTGATACATAGGCAAGACTTTAACCATTGCTCAGCCTCAGTGTTTTGATCTGCAGAGTGTGTGACTTCCTACAAGCGGGGCAAAACAATTTACTGAAAAAGGTTAGGGAAGCATATTTCAATATTGTTATTATTGATCTGTGTATTTCCTACTATGTTGTGATTTCATTGCACTGTAAAGTGATCACCTAATAAAATATTTATTTTTAAAAGTACAATGAATGTGTCTCAATTAAGAAATATTATAAGCATGAGGCGATAATACTTGCAATGCTTAAACAGCCTGTGTCATGAAAGGCATTATGGTGCATGCTTCACATGTAATTACTTAATATTCAAAAAAATTCCCTAAGGTGGGTGTTTTTATCATCTTTGTTATGCAAATGAAGAAACCAAGACAAGAAATGTTTAATGCGCTCAAACTTAAAGGCCTAGTAATCACCAAAAACAGTAGGCTGAACCCAAAATCTGTGCTCTAGGGGACATTCTACTCTCTATGTAGTAGTACTACTAGTTGTCCTACTTGTAAAAATAGTTAAGACCCAGAAAAAATGAGTGTAGATATTTTTCACCTTTTTGCTGCCCAATGGAGGGCAAATTAAACTATTGAGAGCATTTTTTTGCCCAAATGAATATTTTGTTTCACATACACAACTCCATTTTTAAAAGCTTCATAAATATATAATTGTTAAAAAATAAAATATTTTTAAATGTTGGTTTATTTGATCTAGTAACTGGAAATATCATATTTTAGTTGTACACTGCATTACACTTTCAAGATGTATATAGCCGATTGGAAATACAATTCGCTATGGTAATTAAACATTAATTCTAATTTTTATAACAGATTATAATATTATTTTCCTACAGATAGGATCTTAGGACTAATTTGTTAAACGATTCTGATTTTAATAAAGTAAATAATTCATGAGAAAATATGATGCATTATGAACCAATCTTACTTTTTTTGATATACTTGTATTTACATCTACTGTTCTATAATATAAAGAGAAGAGATTTGCAAGGATAGGAAACTGGCAATAATTTTTTTTCCACTCCCAGAATGGATGCATGAATGTACCATTTAAATATTGCATCAACATTTTGTGAGCTGGGACTAAGCCAAGTATTGTCTGCCAGTCATAACAAAGAAAAAAGCCAATACTGATTTTCCCTTTCAAGTTTTGTTTTTATTTGCCCAGTGTATGCTGGATTTGAGAAAACATGCTTTTAAGGAATTTGTTAGCTCATTAAGCATAGACTGTCATTGTAAATCAGAGTCAGAAACCTTTCATTATAAATAAAATCCTTTGAGCCACAATTATATTACAACCCTAGGAAATTTGCTTTATATTATGTATACTTCTTTGTTTTCAATACAAATATAAAGTGCTATTTTAATTTTAAATCATGGCAATATTTTGTTTCCAATATCTTAGCATGATTTGAGCAAAGGTATTTGCTTTTTTTAAAAAACATCAAAACATCTAAATGCAAAAATGCCTCTAACTGTAATTGGTCTCCTAAAAGTTCATGCTAAAAAATTTAGATTTCAATACCTTCTGTTGCAGAAATAATCTCTTCAAGTCATAAATGAGAAATTTATTGTAAAATTAATCTGTATAAAACATTTTATAAATTTTATTTTTTAATTACAGCTTACATTCAATATTATTTTTTATTAGTTTTAGGTATATAGTATAGTGGTTAGACAATCATATACTTTACAAAGTGGTCTTCTTGGTATTTCAAGTACCCACCTGGTACCATACATAATTATTACATAATTGACTATATTTCTTATGCTGTGTTTACACCCCCATAACTATTGTGTAACCATCAATTTGTACTTATTAATCCTTTCACCTTTTTCATCCAGTTCCCAACCAGTTTCTCTGGCAACCATCAATCTGTTATCTGTATCTATGAGTCTGTTTCAATTTTGTTCATTCTTTTGTTTGTTCTTTAGATTCCACATATAAGTGAAATAAATATGCTATTTGTCTCTTTCTGTTACAGAAATATTTTATCATCAGTTGCTAACATGCAGGCGCTTTTCCTCCAAATATTATTTTTAACATTTTACATATTTTCAGTATTAATATATCTATTATTGAAATCTTATTATTAAACTAGGCATGGTGAATACAATGACTACTTAAAGACAATTGTCACGGTCCTAAGAAACTAATCACTATTTTAAAACAACCACAATGACCACATCCGTGACTTATGAGAGAGATCCTGAGTGCTTTGGGAACACCCATGTTGAACACTCCTTGTCTGTTTATTCCGTGATTTCATGTGTGCAACAGCACCGGTGGATTTGTTGACATTTCCCATTCATTGTGCAAGTATAAAAGTTATTTATTATTCCCTGTGGTGGGTATAACTCTAAGGTGACCCCTAATGACCTACACACTGTACAACCCATTTCTTTAGTGTGGGTATAACTTACTACTTTTTCCATAGGGTTTGGCAAAGTTGAAGGGACATGACTCCCGAAATTATTGCAATACATGGCAAAAGTAAAGCATCTTCTCAAATGTAATTAAGATTCTTAATCAGTTAATCCAAGTAAATCAAAAGATAGGTTTCCCTGGTTGGGTCTAATCTAACTTATGAGCCCTTAAGAAGAGAGCATAGACACAAGAGATGGAAGAAGTTTAGAGATTGTATTTTGCTGGCCTTGACGAAGCATGTCATAGTAAGTTCCATCGATGCAAGGAAATAAATTTTTTCAACATCCATGTGATTTTGGAAGAGGACCTCAGATAGGATCATATTCCTAGCAGACACTTTTGATTATAGAATTGTTAGACCCTGAGCAGAAGACCCAATTAATCTGCTTCTGGATTCTTGATTATGAAACAATAAATGCATATTTGCATCCACTAATTTTTTGGTAATTTTTTAAAATATATTTTATTGATTTTTCACAGAGAGGAAGAGAGAGGGATAGAGAGTTAGAAACATCGATGAGAGAGAAACATCAATCAGCTGCCTCCTGCACACTCCCCACCGGGGACGGGCCCGCAACCAAGATACATGCCCTTGACTGGGATCATCGAACCTGGGACCCTTGAGCCCGCAGTCTGATGCCCTATCCACTGAACCAAACCGGTCAGGACAATTTTTTGGTAATTTTTATTAGGAAACTATAGAAAATGAATATACTCACTAAATATTTTTCAGTGTATATAGTAGACAAGCTTGTGCACTGAAAATTATGAAGGAAGCAAAGTAAATAAGGCACAATATCTGTCCAAGATGAGTTTATATTCTAATTGGAAAAATAATGTACTATGCATAAATAATATAATTGAATAATTGGATAAAACAATAAAAACAAACCAATTGAAACATAATATGGAAAATACTATAAAATACTATAAAGTAATATAGATGAACTGGTTTAATAAATCACTAGAAAGAGGGATAATTTGGGCATCTTGGGATATCAAATGAGGCTTATTTTCTTTAAGCTTTAAGAGATAGATGTTGGATGGTATCAGGAAAGTCTGTGCTGGGGAAAAGGAAGTGTTTCAGAAGGTCATAGTAAGTTAAAGAGAGGCTCAAAGATGAGAAATCTTTTCCAATGTTCACGTGAAGTCTAATACAATTAGATTATATGAATATACATGTAGGTAATAGAGGTTAATGCTGGAAAAGAGAAGGGGTCAGGTCACTCAGATTGTCAGGTGAAAGGCTAACAAGGATAGCTTTTATCGCATGGGTAATCAGGCATGTTAGAGTGACTAGTCTCCAACATAAGTATTCTATTCCAGCAGAGTATCCTATTCTTTATTCTTGCAACATTAGTTATACTTATCTTAAGAGCAATATCCCTGTATTTTCCCTCTGATTATTGATATTCTCCTCATTTGTCAAGGTCATACTTCAAACATATAATAATTATAAGATCTCATGTTGATTCTTCTTCCTCTCAATCTACTGGTGCATTCATTTGACCCTTAAGTATGTATTCAACACAACATTTATTTTTTATAATATAAAATCACCTTATAATAAACATCTATACACCCACAAACTCTAGTGTCTCATTTTTTATCACAGATCACACATCTTTTCATCCATCTTACCCTATGTCTATCACCCACCCATCAACCAGATTTATTCTACGCATTTCAAGTAAATTGGCACATTAACACTGACCCATCTCCATGCTTTGACATGCTTGTACTTAGCTAAAGTCAGTAGTTATTTTCAGATATTTTTTAATGTAACATTCACAAAGAAATGAACTCTGATAGTTCATTTTATGCATTAACTTGCTTAGGCCACAGTGCCCAGGTATTTGGTCAGACACTAGTCTGGATGGATGTTGTGTCAATGTATGTTTTATATGAGGTTGACATATAAATCAATAGGCCTTGGGTAAAGAAGAATGCCTCCATAATGTGGGTGTATAACAGGAAATAAAAAATTTATACTAATCTAACCATAAATAGAACTAAATAAAAATGTACTAACTAAGCAAACTTGTAAAAAATCTCTATAAAGCAACCTATATTATTCGTAATAAATTTAAACCCAGCTTGTTACTCTAACTTTATTTTTTCCTCTCAAAACTAG
>PVJC01027539.1:0-23206 GCA_004026665.1 Murina feae
GAGGGATGAATTTTGGGAAGATTAGTGTGGGTCTGTAATTTAGAGACAGAGACAAAACACTGTCTTTTAAGGCAAATTAATCAAGGAAATTGGCATCCCCTTCAGAAAACATTTTATTGGCTTCTTAGAGAATTTTCCTGCTAGAGAACCTAAGCAAATGAAATATTCTCCAGACCTTAATTTATGTTCATTGCCTCTGTCTTTTAGTATAAGAGCACTGCTAACCGACCACCTAATGTCAATTAAGTAGGCAGAATTAAGTTATTTTAGGCTTGTTCATATTTGTTTTAAGTGTAAAAAATGGATTTTGGCCATTCAGAGAAGTCAGATAAACATTTTAGCTCCACCAGGTAAAGTCTATAAGCCAAGAGGAAACGACTGAGCAGAGGCAGAGCAGCTAGTGCCAGTTTGGATGGACCAGGCACTGGAGTCTCCTGGCCCTTCCTGCTCTGAGGGCTTATGTAGTGATTACTCTCATTCCAACCATCCATTGGTCCAAATCAGTTGAATTTATAGAGTTGTGTGCACCTTAAAAAAAAAATAACATGTAACTTGTGGGGTTTTAAAGCCAGAGGATGTGATAATGGCAGTAACTGACAGTGAACTGCATGACTTCTTCCTGTGCTGGCTAACCAGAATGTCATGCTTGCTACTCAGACCCCTTAGGATAAGGTTATCTGCTGGAACATTATGGCCCTCACCATTTCTCCCTGAATATTCTGACTGAAACAAATTTGCATTTTTGCAGTTTGATACAATAGGTCTTTGTTCTTGGGTTTCTGGTGTTGAGATACCATTAACTTTGGAATGACAGCCCTTGTTTTCATGAAAAAGCAGCTACAAGTTTTGTTGCTGTTTTATTAGGATTTGCAACCAATGGGGGAGTTCTTTGAAATATAGACACTGAAAGTTTTCGATTTGCTTTAGTATGAGAAACCATATCTTCTTGTGGCATAGAGTCTAGTTATCAAACTATAGATCAACACTTGTATTTTAAAATGGCGGTTAATGTGTCAGTCATCTTATTTTATCTCCTGGCCTGTAAAGCTGAAATAGTTTGCTGACCCCTAGTCTAAAGGAATGCAATAAATATTGACAATATTTGATTTAATGTCTGAAGAGTTGGCTGTGAGGTCAGAGCTGGGTTACTTACATTAATTGTTTCACTTCTGGCTTCCTCAAGTTAACCATTACACCCCTAATAGTAGATCTGATCAGAATGTTTTGTAGAAAATAGTAGATGTATCATAAACCTGGAGCATTTTTTAGGCATTTTTCTGTATTTAAAAATTAATGTGGGAGACTTGTGTCTGTTATGAGTTATGTATTGCTGTGTAACAAATCCCCAAAATAGCCAATAAAACACCTTTTTTCTTTCAGTTTTATTGAGAAATAAGTGACAATCAGCACGGTATACGTTTAAGGTGTACAGCATAATGACTTGACTTACAAATATTGTGAAATGGTTACCACAGTTAAATACATCATTTCATTTAGTTACAGAAAAAACAAGTTTTATTTTTCCTTGTGATGAGAATGTGTAGGATTTACTCTCTTAGTAGCCTTCCAATGTACCGTTCAACAGTGTTAACTATTGTCATCACGCTTTACATAACATCTCCCGTAATTACTTAGTCTTTTATCTAGAAGTTTGTACCTTTTGACCACCTTTGTCCAATTCTCACCTTTTTTTAAGAGTTAGGATTTTATAAGTGGTTTGGGCTCAGGCTCCCCAGTGAAGTTGATGTTGGAATGGGCTGCAGCCTTCCAAAGGCTTGACTGGGCTGGAGGATCCAATTTTTAAGATGACTTGCAGGACTTTGCCGAGACCTCCAGTTCCTTCCTGGCTGTTGGCAGGCAAGGCAGGCGTTCTTAGTTGCTCACCATTTGAACTTTTTCTGAAGGCTTTCCAGGTGTCCTCATGACAGGATTGCTGGCTTTCCCCAGTGGTCCAAGAAGCGCCAGAAGAAAGCCTATACTTAAGCTCAGAAATCACTTAAATCATATTCTGTTTGTTAGGTGTATGTCATTAAGAGCAGCTCAAAGCCAAGAAGAAAAATAGCCTCCCTAGTTTCGGGGTGTTTTGTGTTTGTGAAGTGAGAAGTATCAAAGAATTAGGACAGATATTAAAACCAGCACAAGCTATTTCAGTGGTGATAGTGGTAGAAATCGGGGGTAGTATGTGCTTTGGGAGATGTGAATGGGATCCGTTCTTGTGTGAATGTATTACATGTAGTACATTAAGTGTTGGCAGGCTTTCTAGGTGAGTGACAATGAAGGTGTAAGGTATGTATCTTTTGGGTGGAATTAGGAGTACTTTTTATTTGGGTGGTATATCTGTGTGTGTATTTTGTTGGTGTCCAGAAGAGCATGTGCATTTGAGGAATCTGTCTGTGGGGGGTGGATTTGGGGGTGTCGTGAGGGGTGTGGGAAGTTTCCCCAGTATCTGAAAGTAGAGTGTTCTTATGAAACCTCCCCTTCCCTTTCTTCCTTTCTCCCGTTTCCTTTCTTTTTTGTTAATCCTCACCTGAAGATATTTTTCCCATTGATTTTTAGAGACAGTGTAGTGGCTGGGGGTGGGGGCAGGGGAAGGAAGAAGGGAGAGAGGGAGAGAAACATCAATGTGAGAGGGACACATTGATGGTTGTCTCCTGGAGGTGCCCCAACTAGGGCCAGGGATCAGATCCAGCCTGCAACTGAGGTACATGCCCTTGACCAGAATCAAATCTGTGACAACGCTCTAACCATTGAGCACCAGCCAGGACAGAACCTTTCTCAATGGCATAAATGATGTAAAACAAAGAAGCAGCTAACCATTAGCCTATATGGAAAATTTTTTGAGTGATAACTTCTTGGAACACCATACTTTGCACACCCATCAACCTAGTCAAACACTACTTTCTATTTTATCCATTACTGGATGTCCACTAAAGAGACCACTTTGCTACCAACATGACCAACAGTGATTTCTGCAGCCTTCAACATTTTTCTCTCTGAATGTAAATAGTGCGAATGGTGGATGCACACAACTGTTAGCACACACATGTCTTTATTTCATACTCCAAGATCAAAATATGTAATCACTCCCAGTTTCACACCAAGCAGCTCAGGCTTTGTGATACCTGAGGACAATGTTGCTGAATAAGTGGAGAAAAAACCCAGGTCTCACAGACAGGCCCAAGCTCTAGATCCCAGGGAAGGAGCAGGCCCTGGATGCACGCTGCCTCTATAGCGGCTGCTGCAAAAAAAGGTTATTTTGCCTTTCTTCATAGAAGGGATTGTTTATTATGAAATACAGCTACTAATGTAGGTCTTTCATAAAAGAGAGACGCATATGCAAATTTTCAAAAACTGAAGGGTGCCAGCACTTAGCGTCGCTGGACAGCATTTATAATCACGCACCTGCAATGAGCTTGCCCTTGGAATTGTAATGAAAAAGATGTATAGACTCATTACCCGCTTGGTTACTAACTTGGCCTTTTTATCACAAACACTTAACACATTTTGGAGTTAATAGAAAAAAGGAAAACAATGAATCACAACTGAGCATCACTTCCATCCCACTCTCAAAAGAAAAGCACATGCTCATAGGTTAGCTTGATAGTGACACAGATGGACACAGAAACCCTGAGAAAGCTAGAAAATCAGCGAGCAGGACCGGAAAGCAACCAAACCAAAGAAGATTCTGCGATCAAATAAATGTGGAATCACTGGGTGAAAACAAAGCTACACAACACACATTTACTATAGAACTTGAAGGTCTTTAAGGTTAACCATCTGTTTTGAACCTTAAAGAGGACTCTGTGATGTGTGTTTCTCAAATGGATTTCTTCAGGAAGCGTCTGTTTGCACTTTGCCAAACACTGCTTGACAAATGCTCCGGGTCACAGTATGACCTAGGGCCAAGCTAAATCTTAAAGGGCTTGAAAATCTTGTTTATTCCTTAAAATCCACTTGGAGTCTTCCTTTTTAAGGTTTTTTTCCATCACACCAACTACACTTATTTTCCTCTTTGCATGAAATTCTGATACACTTTGTGGCTTTTAGTATTTATCCTGCTACAGCAGTCGTCCTTGTCACTTTCTTACAGCATCTAGGAAGGGTCACTTTTGCATTTGGTACATTAAGAGGAGGCCCTTAGATGTGTATAGATGTGAAAACCTGCCCTCCCTCATAATAGCACAAGACATAGACAAGCATCTCTCTCATTTCCTCTCTCGGCGGTGCAGCTGTGCAGGGACAGATCTGGCCTCTGGCAAGATCCTATTGGCCTACAGATGGGCTTTTCAGGAGCTTAGTGCCATATGGAAGCTTGACTGTCAGCCCCTTGTCCAGACTAGTCACTGCTGCCTGTGGATCTTGGACTGTGGACAACCACTCACACCTCAACAGGTTGGAGTGGGGAATTGCTTTGTGCTGCCCTGCTCCCCACAGTTAAGCAGCCTTGTTCTCTGTATCCCCTGTTTTAAACACATTTATATTTTTCTTAACTCTGGGATAGTTTGTTCAGTTTTGCCAAAGCTTAGTCATCAGAGGTTCATCATGTTCTTCAGCAGCTGAAAAGGTTGAATGAAACTAATTCTATTGTTATTCACAACAAATCAGTTTAAATGATAGTATTTAGAACTTTGTACTTTTGTAAAATTTAGGGATTGGTTTTCTAATTCTTTCAGAAGATGTGTCATTTGCTAGGTAGAAAACATCTATGATTAAGATTTTAATGGTTAGCCTGATAAATCTCCACCCATATCCTTGTCAATCAAAAATACTGTGTATTTCCTAGCTGGTGTTTGCAGTGAAGGACTTTGGTGTTAAATTACTGTATTTGTCATTCACATGAGATAATATTTCATACTTACAGAATGAATATGATTATTGATGTGTTTGTGTCTTCTTGAAGTTTTCCTTACTGGATTTTCAGTTTGGGATGTGCATACATATTGAGAAAGCATGGTTGTACCTTATTTTAGAACAATTAAGTATGGAGGAAGTTTAAGATAGACTTTATGATTGCTTTAATGTAGTAATAACTCATTTACAAGAACAATTTTCTTTAAAAGACACTTGGAGAAGATGCTGAATTAGTGGTCAGAAGCATTGTAATCTGCTTCTGAAACAATTACATTCTCAGTTCTAGTGTTTTTTTAAATATATTTTATTGATTTTAGAGAGAAGGGGAGAGGGAAAGAGAGATAGAAATATCAATGATGAGAATCATTGATTGGCTGCCTCCTGCATACCCCCTACTGGGGATCGAGCCTGCAACTCGGGCATGTGCCCTTGGCTGGAATCAAACCTGGGACCCTTCAGTCCACAGACCAACACTCTATCCATTGAGCCAATCCAGCTAGGGCTAGTGTATTATTTTAACTGAATATTGGTCTCCCAAAATGAGAGTGGGTGTGGATGGCTGTTCCATCACCAGCAGGAACAATGGACAGCTCTTAGGGCAGGGGCTGGAACATCTGCCACGAGAAACCACTTGGTCTGAGTGAGTTAATTGAATGTTGGAACCAGGCAGCGGGCTAATATCTAAGTTGATAATTTTTATGGGCCACGAATGATATTATATAAATAACCAAATGTCCCTTGTCAGTAAAAAGGTTCCATCCCTGTTCTAGGCTAAGGATGGCATACAAGATGACAGTGTCATTGGTGCCTACCATGGCAGTGGTGGCCCAGCTCCACGGGCTGCAGGAGTTCTGCATGCTTCTCCAGAGAATCTCGCTGTGTTTTCCATGTTTTGTTCAATAATATGAGGAATATGCAGAACCAGTTTTTAAACCAGTTTAAACAAACTATTTGGCTTGGAGCAGGTTTCCTTTTCCAGGAAATTCACTCATGAATCACAGGATGGCATAAGGCTTATCCTTTTTTTCTTGTTGGAATATTTATGTAGTGTCAGCCCTCTGAGACGCATATTGGTATAAAACTTGGAAAAATATCCCTCTGTTTTTACAAAAACCGAAGTTTTTAAACTTTAATTTGCTTATGAATATGTGTATGTGTGAATGTGAAAAACAAAATAACTTGTCTATACTTTGCCCCCCAAACATTTGGCTGGCCCAAGGTAGTATCCTCAACCATATTGAGAGATATGTAGGACAGATACTCTCTTTTTCAACAGTTGGGAAAACTAAGGCTGAAGACTGTGGTTCTTTGTTGTAAGTCATTCTACAAATTGATAAAAAGAACTAGACCTATACTATATGTTTGCTTTCTTCACATCTGCCACTCTTCACTGGGCCAGTGACATTCAGATGAAGAAATACAGCAAGCAAGTTATCTCCATAAATACTGCTACCTTGCCAAACCAGTAGCTGATCTCACAGTTGTTACTGCAATTCACTGAATCCCTTCCGATTTCCCTTCTGCTGTCTAAAGTGCTAGGTAGCCCCCAAGCCATCCTTTCTGGCGCCTGTCCACTGATTTCTAAAAACCTTGCTCATTGGGTCTCCTTCCTGGGCCCCTGTACCTCAGTTCAGACATTAAGACAGCCCCTGGGTTATGCTTATTCATTTTTAGGTTTTGTGTTTGTTTTTTTTTAATGGACACAATTTAACACACAATAGAGACAACAGTCTCTCTGCCAGTCATCCAGCTTTGTCAGTTATCATATTGACAAGCTTGTCTGTCTACACAAAGTTGTAAAAGCCATCAATTATGCTTGTATAAAAGTGTGTCCTTGGCCTAGCCAGTTTGGCTCAGTGGCTAGAACGTAGGCCCAGGACTGAAAGGTCCTGGGTTCAATTCTGGTCAAGAGCATAGCATGTGCCTCTGTTACAGGCTCCATCCCTGGCCCTGATTAGCAAGTGTGGGAGGCAACCAGCTGATGTGGCATCATGTTTCTCATTCTCCCTAGCCCCCCTTCCATTCTCTAAAAACACACACACAAAAACAAACAAAAAACAGTGGGGGGAAAAAATCCCAGGGTGAGGAGTAACTAAAAAACAGTGTGTTTTTCTAACTAAATTCGACTTCATTAAAATTTATCCTAGACAAAAATTGACCAAGTCAGCAAATCTCAGCACTTATTTATTACTCTTCCTAGTCCTCTTGTTTGTTTGTGTGTATGGCAGGAGACTGCGCCACCATAAACAAGCAGGGAGTGATTGTAAGGGTACCGCTAGTCTCTCTCATTCCTCCTGGCACTTTTACCTCTGGTTGCAGAATATGATGTTAGGACCTAGCAGTTTCCTGTGAGCAGAGGACAGCAGAGGACAGATGACTGCGCAGCTTCTGAGAAAATGCTCTCTTCATTAGACCGTGCTTGCTGTCTTTTTTTTTTTTTTTTTTTTAATATATTTTACTGATTTTTTTTTTACAGGAAGGAAGAGAAAGGGATAGAGAGTTAAAAACATCGATGAGAGAGAAACATCCATCAGCTGCCTCCTGCACACCTCCTATTGGAGATGTGCCGCAACCAAGGTACATGCCCTTGACTAGAATCGAACCTGGGACCTTTCAGTGCCCAGGCTGACGCTCTATCCACTGAGCCAAACCGGTCAGGGCCAAGCTCACAATGTTGCACACCAGCCAGCTTCTGCTAGTGGGATAGCGTGCTATTAGGATAAGAGGCACGACTGACAAGGGATTATTCTTTCTCTAGCTGGCCTGCAGTGTGTTTGTGGTGGTGCTTTTTTTGTGTTTGTTATTTTTAGTACAGTGCTTAGGACTGTAAAATAGTCTAAGGAACATTTATTTGTTCCTAAAAGCTTCTGGATTCTAAGGGCTCAAGGATGGGAGTCATCAAAAGATCTTGGCCTGAAGGAAGAGCTCCTGGTGGCAGCTCCAAAAGCTGGGCACCTTGAGCAGCAAGTATGTACGCTGGCTTCTGACCCAGGGGATAGAATAAATATTTGTGAATTTGTACAGACATCAGTCATTTCATGAGTAAGTGGGAAAGAAGAGACATTTACACCAGAATTTCATTCAATAGATGCAGAGGGAAAGGGTTCCCCACTAGGCCAAAACAAACAAACAAAAATAGTAATTTTTGCAGAATCTACATTTAGATCTTAATCTTAAAATGTCTCTTCTAACTAAGATTTATTAAAAGATAGTAAATTTTAAAGTGAAATCTGGTAGACACCCACCATAGCCCAAGATTGTGGTTTCTATTGCCCGTAATAAGACACAGAAATATCATGAGCCCCATTCATTCAAAGCAGCAGGAGGATACACACCTTTGCTGTGGTGTCAAAACGTATAACCTCGTTCTTGACCCTAAGAAAACATTGGACAGCCCTGGCCGGGAGGCTCCGTTGGTTCGAGCATCCTGTACACCAAAAGGTTATGGGGGTGGATCCTTGCTCAGGGTGCAGAGGGGAGGCAACAGATCCATGTTCTGTGTCACATCAGTGTCTCTCTATGCCTTGTCCCCCTTCCTCTCTCTCAAATCAAGAAAACCAGGTGAGGTTTAAAAAAAAAAAAAAAATCAGACAAACCCAAATTGAAGAACATTTCTACAAAATACCTGACTAATGTCCTCAAAAGTGTCAAGGCCATGAAAACCAGAGCCTAAGGAGCTGCATAGATGGGAGACACGAATGAGAACAACAGAAGGTGGCCTGGGAGCCCGGGTACAGTGCTGAGACAGCAGGCAGTTCACGGGAATGCTGGTGTGAGAGTCGAAGTGTGCATTCAGTTAACAGTGTTGTAAGCTAAACCAAGGCTACTTTTCTGGTTTTGATAATTACGCCATGTTTATGAGAGGTGAGCATTGGAAGCTGGGTGAGGTGGCACAGGAACTCTATACTATGTTTGCAACTCTAACATCAGTTAAAATGAAATGAGTAGAATTCCAGTTGTATAAAAGGCATTAGAGACATCTGCTTTATCTTGTGACTTAGTGAATCATACTTTAGGTGAGTCTTTGAAGACAGTGAACTTGCAGCGACTTAGCTTACAAGGAAAAGGAGTCTTTTTCAAGCCACATTTCAGAGTTGTTTATGGGACACAATAGGCTCCTGACCTTATTGCAAACTTACGCTAAGGCATGCACATTGGCTTACTTGATACCAGAGACACTTGTGGAATACCAACGGGAAAACCTCTTGTAGGAGAAGGATGGCAACTCTGTGCACATGTGAGCTGTACCACCCTTCCAGTGTGTCCAAACCCATGGCATTGGGAGTTTGGTGGTCAGTGGCACCCTGCTTGATGCCACAGTGAGTGCTCTTGTGACGGTGTGTTTTTTAGGGTGAAGTGAGCAGATTATTGTGTCACACTTTGAGAAGTCAGTTGTTCCTGTCCATAGATCTTTTTCACTTGATAGAGAAACAAAAAATTAGTCCTGCTTCCTTGGCCCTGTTAAAAATACAGGCACTGGGAACAGAAGGTCAAAGCCTGCTTTCTCCCACCTGCATGGCAGTGTACGTCAGGATGTGTAAAAGTAGGTGGGATGTTGAGGCAGGAGCAGAGGTGGGGGCACGAAGAGCTTATATGTAATCTAGTGAAGGAACTGATGAGAAACACCTTTTTTTTGGTTGGCAAATTCAGAGACCTGTCCTCAGTCCTCATTTGCTGCAGCTTTTAGTATTGTTGGCTGTTTTCTCCTGGAAACGTCGTCTTGTCTCTCTAATAGTGTTACCACTTCGCTTGTTCTCCTCTCTGTCACTGGCTTCAGTTCGTTTCCCTTCTCATGGTTCATTGGGCGGGCACTACAGCACGGATTAGTGTAAAGAGCATATACTTGACTTAAACTCTACTTGCTGAGCTTTCTCTTTACTGTGGAGTCTGTAGGCTTTGGTTCCTTCCGCAACTTCAAAAAGTTGTGAGGATCTAGAATACTCATCACAGTGCCTCCGTACACTAAGAAGCACTCTGTTCGTTACCTGAGAAGTGCCTTACTTCCCCCCTTTAACATGGGCCTTCCTCTATTGCTAGGGTGGATACTTACATTCATTGAGAGCCTCCCATGTCCTGGCTGTTTGCTTGGGGATGGCATCATGAAAGGTGAGTTATTCAGATTCCCTCAGTCCAAGGCCCGGAGACACTGTGCAGTCCAACACTATAACACAGTGTGATGTTCCGTGCTGGACAGCACCGCTGTCTATACCACTCTACAGAGGACGTACTGAACTACTGTCGGAAACAGTTATTTTGAAGCAGGTTTGGGGGAGTGTAGCATAGAATGTAAAGGTCACTGTTGCCTCAGAGATGTTCATAACCTCTAGTAGGAAGAGACAGAAGCCGGGTGATGTTATAAGATAGACATTAAGTAGTGGCATGTCAGGGTAGTGTGGGAGCCCCATAGATCTGTCCACAAGCTATTATTTGGCAGGAGAAACGGGGAAAGTGCCGGCATTTGAACTGGATTTTAAAGTAGGTGTGAGTTCTGCAGGTGCCATATGCAGAAGGACGTTTCAGAAGCTTAGGGAATCAGCAGATGAAAGTGGCCGAGTTATCTTCTGAAAAGATAAAGTCCTGTGTGGCTTGAGCGAGAGCTCAGAAGCAACGTGGGGTGGCAAGTGGAAGAAAGGTGAGTTGGTAAGGAAATTGGAACTGAGTTGTAGGAGCCCCGTGATACCAAGCTAGAGAGCTAAGATTTACTTCTGTAAGCCACGGAGGTTGGCAGACGCTTTAAGCATAGAAATAAGTTGCACTTTCTTTTTTGGGTCTATGGTCTCATAGTATCATGTAAGATAACTAGAGGAAAGGCAAAAAATGAGCAGGCAGGACCTTGTGGAGAAAGGTGTGTTGGTCCTGGACTAAAGGGAAAAGGGTGACGAAGACATGGCGATAGAGATGGTGGGCAGTATTCGGAGGTCCTCGTGGCTCCTGAAGAATGAGGAAGAGGAGAGAGAGAGTATACCAGAGTATTCCCAGGAAGTGCTCGGAACATAGCAGTGGTACATATTTGCCACTCACCGCACTTCCTTGCTAGGAAAGTTGTTTTGAGAAAAGTACTCATGGGTAGGGGCTACACATGCTTGTTCATGTAATATTCTGAACGCCACTTTTTAAAAAAATTTCTTTATTGGTCAAGGTATTACAAATGTGTCCTCAACCCCCTGCTCCCAATACACACACACATAATCCCCAACCCTCCCCCCCTCCCCCTCATTCTCTCATCCCCCTGTTGTCTGAGTCCATTGGTTTGGCTTATATGCATGCATACAAGTCCTTTGGTTGATCTCTCCCCCTTACCCCTACCCCTTTCTTTCCCTCTGGGGATTGACAGACTGATCGCTGTTTCATGGTCTCTGGATCTGTCTCTGTTCATCAGTCTATGTTGTCCTCTGTATTCCACAAATGAGTGAGATCATATGATATTTATCTTTTTCTGACTGGCTTATTTCACTTAGCATAATGCTCTCCAGTTCCATCCACGCTGTTGCAAATGGCAAGAATTCCTTTTTTACCACAGTTTTTTAATCCACTCATCTGGTGATGGGCACTAAGGCTATTTCCAGATCTTAGCTATGGTTAATTGTGTTGCTATGAACATAGGGGTGCATATATCCTTTCTGATTGGTGTTTCTAGCTTCTTGGGATATATTCCTAGAAGTGAGATCACAGGGTCAAAAGGGAGATCCATTTTTAGTTTTTTGAGGAAGCTCCATACTGTTCTCCACAGTGGCTGCACCAGTCTGCATTCCCACCAGCAGTGCAAAAGAGTTCTTGTTCTCCACGTCCTCTCCAACACTTGTTTGTTGATTTGTTGATGATAGCCATTCTGACAGGTGTGAGATGATACCACATTGTTGTTTTGATTTGCATCTCTTGTATCATTAGTGACTTTGAGCATGTTTTCATATGTCTTTCGGCCTTCTGTATGTCTTCTTACAAAAAGTGTCTGTTTAGGTCCGTGGCTCATTTTTTGATTGGATTGTTTATCTTCCTTTTGTTAAGTTGTGTGAGTTCCTTGTAAATGTTGGATATTAAACCCTTATCGGTGATATCATTGGCAAATATGTTCTCACATGCAGTGGGCTTTCTTGTTGTTTTGTTGATGGTTTCCTTTGCTGTACAAAAGCTTTTTATTTTGATGTAGTCCCATTTGTTTATTTTCTCTTTGGTTTCCATTGCCCTAGGAGCTGTATCAGTGAAGAAATTCCTTCGGCACATGTTTGCGATTTCGCTGCCTGTGGATTCCTCTAGTATTTTTATGGTTTCCCGTCTTAGGTTTAAATCCTTTATCCATTTTGAGTTTATTTTTGTGTATGGTGTGAGTTGGTGGTCTAGTTTCATCTTTTTGCATGTATCTGTCGAATTTTCCCAACACCATTTATTGAAGAGACTGTCTTGACTCCATTGTATGCTTTTGCCTTCTTTGTCGAATATTAATTGGGCATAGTAATTTGGGTCAATTTCTGGGTTCTCTATTCTATTCCATTGATCTATATGTCTGTTCTTGTGCCAGTACCAAGCTGTTTTAAGAACAGTGACTTTGTAATACAGCTTGATATCTGGTATTGAGATCCCACCTACTTTGTTCTTCTTTCTCAGGATTGCTGCAGCTATTTGAGGTCTTTTTTTTATTCCAGATGAATTTTTGGAAGGTTCGTTCTAGATCTGTGAGATACGCCATTGGTATTTTAATGGGGGTTGCATTGAGTCTATAGATTGCTTTGGGTAGTATGGACATTTTGATTATATTGATCCTACCAATCCATGAACACGGTATGTTCTTCCATCTGTTTATGTCTTCCTTTATCTCTTTTTTTCAGTGTCCTGAAGTTTTTCGCATGTAAGTCTTTTACCTCCTTAGTTAAGTTTATTCCTGGGTATCTTAATTTTTTTGGTGTGATGGTAAATGGGATTGCTTTTTTAGTCTCTCTTTCTGTAAGTTCACCATTAGTGTAAAGAAATACCATAGATTTCTTGGCATTAATTTTGTATCCTGCAACATTGCCGAATTCATTTATGAAGTCTAATAACTTTTTGATGGTGTCTTTAGGGTTTTCTATGTACAGTGTTATGTCATCTGAAAATAAGGACAGTTTTACTTCTTCTTTTCCAGTTTGGATGCCTTTTATTTCTTCTTCTTGTCTGATCGCAATGGCTAGTACTTCCAGTACTATGTCGAACAGGAGTGGTGAAAGGAGACATCCATGTCTTGTTCCTGTTCTTAGGGGAAATGATTTTAGTTTATGACCATTGAGTATGATATTGGCTGTGGGTTTGTCATTTATGGCTTTTATTATGTTGAGGAGTGATCTTTCTATTCCCACCTTGCTGAGAGTTTTTATCAAGAAAGGGTGTTGGATTTTGTCAAATGCTTTTTCTGCATCAATTGATATGACTGTGATTTTTATCTCAATTTGTTTATGTGATGTGTCATGTTTATTGATTTGTGGATATTGTACCATCCTTGCATCCCTGGGATAAATCTTACTTGGTCATGGTGTATGATCTTTCTGATGTGCTGTTGGATCCGATTTCATAGCATTTTGTTGAGTATTTTGGTATCTATGTTCATGAGTGATACTGGCCTATAATTGTCTTTCATTGTGATGTCTTTATCTGGTTTTGGTATTAGGGTGATGCTGGCTTCATAGAATGAGCTGGGAAGTGTTCCTTCCTCTTGAATTTTTTTGGAATAGTCTGAGGAGGATAGGTTTTAGTTCTTCCTTTAATGTTTGGTAAAACTCCCCTGTGAAGCCGTCTAGCCCTGGGTTTTTGTTTGGTGGGAGCTTTTTGATGACTGCTTCAATTTCTTCCATAGTCATTGGCCTATTGAGATTTTTAGAATCTTCCTTATTGAGCTTTGGAAGATTGTATTTTTCTAGGAATATGTCCATTTCCTCCAGGTTGTCTAGTTTGTTGGAGTGGAGTTGTTCATAGTATTTTTTAACCATCATTTGTATTTATGTGGGGTCTGTTGTTATTTTGCCTCTATCATTTCTGATTTTGTTTATTTGGATTCTCTCTCTTTGCTTCTTAGTGAGTTTGGCTAGAGGTTCATCAATCCTGTTTATCCTTTCAAAGAACCAGCTCTTGGTTTCATTGATCTTTTTTTTTTTTTTTTTTTTTTGGTGGGGGCGTCTCTAAGTCATTTATTTCTCCTCTGATCTTTATTATCTCCTTTCTTCTGCTTACTCTGGGCTTTTCTTGTTGCTCTAATTCTTTGAGTTGTAGAGTTAGATGATTTACTACCATTTGTTGTTTTTTTGAGGTAAGCCTGTAGAGGGATAAACTTCCCTCTCATAAACTGCTTTCATTGTGTCCCATAGATTTTGGATTGTTGTGCTTTTTTGTCATTAGTTTCCAGAGTGTTTTTAATTTTTTCTTTGATCTCATTGGTAACCCAATCATTATTTAGTAGCATGCTATTCAGCTTCCAAGTGTTTGAGTTTTTTGGGTTGTTTTTGCTGTAGTTTATTTTAACACATTTTTTTTTGTAGGAAATGAGTAAAATCGGATCCACCAGGGAGACTGTCAATGGACATGAGGAAACATACATTGAAACCTCTTGTTGGAACCGGCAAAAATAAAAATGTTTTACGTCATTGTTGTGTATGTGCCGCTCATAAACTACGCAGTGAAACGCGGTACATGTGCAAGTTTTGTAATGTACCCCTGCACAAAGGAAAGTGTTTCAAATGCTACCACACAGTGAAGCACGCGATTTGGCGGGAAAATGCCCGATTACAAAGTGTTAATATTGTGCCATTGTGATCTGAGAAGATGCTTGATATGATTTCAATCTTCTTGAATTTGGGGAGACTTTGCTTGTGACCCAATATGTGGTCTATTTTTGAAAATGTCCCATGTGCACTTGAGAAGAATGTATATTCCGTGGCTTTGGAGTGAAATGTTCGGAAGATGTCAATTAAGTCCATCTGATCTAGTGAGTCATTTAGGATTGCTGTTTGCTGATTTTTTGTCTGGAGGATTTATCCAGTGATGTCAGTGGTGTATTAAAGTCCCCTTCTATGATTGTATTGTTGGTTTCTCCCTTGATATCTTCCAGGAATTCTTTTATATATTTGGGTGCGCCTGCATTGGGTGCATATATGTTTATCAGGGTTATATCCTCCTGTTGTATTGATCCCTTTAGTATTATGAAGTGGCCTTCCTTATCTCTTGTTATGGCCTTCACTTTGAGATCTATTTTGTCAGATGCAAGTATTGCTACCCCAGTTGTTGTTTTTTCTTTCCATTTGCCTAACAGATATTTTCCCATCCCTTCACTTTCAGTCTGTGTGAGTCCCTTGTTCTGAGGTGTGTCGCTTGTAGACAGCATATATATGGGTCATGTCTTTTTATCCATTCAGCCACTCGATGTCTTTTGATTGGAGCATTTAGTCCATTTACATTTAAAGTTGTTGTTGAAAGGTATTTGTTTGAAGTCATTTCTATTTTTGTGCTTGTGTAATTTCTCACCTTTTTATTTTTTCTTTTTCAGCATTCCCTTTAGCATTTCTTGCATTGCTGGCTTGGTAGTGATAAACTCCTTTAGCCTTTTTTGGTCAGTGAACATCCTGATTTCCCCTTCAAGTTTTAAAAAAATATATATTTTATTGATTTTTTACAGAGAGGAAGAGAAAGGGATAGAGAGTTAGAAACATCGATGAGAGAGAAACATCCATCAGCTGCCTCCTGCACACTCCCAACTGGGGATGTGCCCGCAACCAAGGTACATGCCCTTGACCGGAATCCAACCTGGGACCCTTGAGTCCGCAGGCCAACGCTTTATCCACTAAGCCAAACCAGCCAGGGCTCCCCTTCAATTTTGATTGAATGTCTTCCTGGATAGAGTATTCTTGGATTCAGTTCTTTGCTTTGTAACACTTTGTATACCTCCTTCCATTCCTTTCTAGCTTGATGTGTTTCTGTTGTGAAATCATTTGATAATCTGATGGGGGATCCTTTGTATATAACTCTGTCTCTCTCTTGCAGCCTTTAAGATTCTCCCTTTGTCGTGTACATTTGCCAGCATTATTATGATATGTCTTGGTGTGGGTCTTTTGGAATTCATCTTACTTGGGACTCTCTATACTTGTGTAACTTTTTTCTTTCCCATATCTGGGAAGTTTTCTGTCATTATTTCTTCAAATGGATTTTCTAATCCTTGCTGCTCTTCTTGTCCTTCTTGCAGCCCTATTATGTGCATGTTACTTTGTTTCATGTTGTCCCAAAGCTCCCTGAGGCTCTCCTCCTGCTTTTTAATTTTTTTCTTCAGTTGCTGTTCAGATTGAGCTTGTTTCTTTACCTTATCTTCTAACTCACTAATTCGGTCCTCTGCTTGTTCTAGTCTACTATTGAAACCTTCCATGGTGTTTTTGATTGTAGCTACCATATTTTCCAGTGTAGAAGACGACTGGGCGTAAAGACGACCCCCAACTTCTGAGAAGATTTTCCTGGGTTAAAAAGTCGTCTTATACGCCAGAAAATACGGTATATCACTTTTCATTTCCTCAAGATTTTTGCATAGGTTGTTTATTTTCTCATCCATCTGGTGAATGAATTGTACAACCATTACTCTGAATTCTTTTGTATGCTTCAGTTTCATTAATTTCTTTTCTTGGCGACTCCTCATTTTCTTTCCTTTGGGGATTGTGTCGTCTCCCCATTCTGCATGTCTCTAGAAGGTTCAAACGTCGCATTGTGTGGGCATGGGCTGTGTGAAGTGGGAGCTTCTCACCACCCTAGTGTCACTGAAGAGCTCTGACTCTTAAGATGTTTGGTTGTCGTCAGTTGGTGGGAACCAGGCTCGCTCAGAGTCAGTGTTACCAGTGCTCAGTGTGGCCTTGTGTGCACACATGGAATCAGGGATCCTGCCTGTGTCAAGCTGAAACACCTCTTGGAGTGTTTTGAAAATCAGAGCCCTCTAGCATGTGCCAGGAATCAGAGTTCCCCAAGAGTCCAGTATTTTCATCTCTGTTGCTTTGTGTGGCCTCACATTGAGAATCAGGGTCCCTGTGTGTGCATACACCAAGAATTGGAGTCACTGGCTCTTAATGCGCTGGGAATCAGGTATCCCAGGTGCAGGTGATAAGAAAGAGTCAAGTCACTGGTGCTTAGTGCTGCCTCCTGCCTGGAGAATCGGGAGCCCAGAGCCTGTGCTGCGGGGAACAGGTTCCCAGATTTCGCACGTTCCTAGGCTCAAATTCTGGTAGCCCCATGCTGTAGGTGTAGGGAACAAGTTCTTAGAGTGTGCAAGTTCCCAGGCTCAAATTCCTGTAGCAGCACTGAGGCCCGAGCAAGGGGTGGGTCTATCAGTTACTTTGGCGCTGCCTACGAGCCTATGGGGAGGGTGATGGGCTCTGTTACTCACAGAGATCTGCTGATTGGATGTCTGGATTCTTGGTGTCCATGGATCTGTAGCTGTGGTAGCAGGTCTCTGTCCCCAGTGGCTGCAGGGTCCTGGTTTGGTTTGAGACCAGACTGGGTGGTGCTGAGGCCAGGATCCTAGTCACAAGCAGCTCTATTTCTCAAGATGGCGTGGTCTCTGTGCCTGTACTGGCTGCCCAGGAGTGTCCATGCTGGGAGCTGGGCTCCACCGTCTAAGACTGCCTGGTTTGGCAGCTCCTTAGAAGACCTTCAGAATCTAACTGTCCCTAGTTTATACACACACACACCACACACATGTCCACACAGTCTATTTTATTCACCAATTTATTCTGTTCATTAGGCTTTTTGTTTATTTTGATTTTTGGATTTCAGTTGTTGATAGGTATGTATTGCCTTTTTGCTGTTCATAGTTTTGATCATTTTCTTTTTCTTCTTCCTCTTCTTAAAGAATATCCTTCAATATCTTATATAATAAAAGGGTAATATGCAAATTTACCCTAACAGCAGAATGACTGGGAATGTCTGTTCACTATGACGCACACTGACCACAAGGAAGCAGATGCTCAGTTCAGGAGCTTCCCCCTGGTGGTCAGTGTTCTCCCACAGGGGGAGCTCTTCTCAGCCACAAGCCAGGCTGACAGCTTCCAGCGCAGTGGTGGTTGGTGGGAGACTCTCCCGTCTCCTCAGCAGTGCTAAGGATATCTGACTGCCAGCTTAGGCCTGATATCCCGGGGAGCAGGCCAAAGCCAGCAAGTGGACATCCCCCAAGGGGTCCCAGACTGTGAGAGGGCACAGGCTGGGCTAAGGGATCCCCCGAGTGCACAAATTTTTGTGCACTGGGCCTCTAGTTTCATATAATACTGGTTTCATGGTGATTGAACTGCTTAGCTTTCTCTCATCTACGAAGTTCTTTAACTGACCTTCAATTCTAAATAGCTGTGCTGGGTAGTATTTCTTGCCACTCCCTCCTGGTCTTCATAGTTTCTGGTGAAAAATCAGCTAACAGTTTTCTAGGCACTCCATTGGAGGTAACTAACTTCTTTTCTCTTCCTGCCTTTAATACTCTCTCTTTGTTTTTTGCCCTTGGCATTTTAATTATGATGTGTCTTGGTGTGGGCTTCTCTTGTTTGACACTCTCTGTGCTTCCTGGATTTGTAAATATTTCTTTCAACAGGTAGGGGAAGTTTTCTGTCATTATTTTTTCAAATAGGTTTTCAATATATTGCTCTCTCTCTTCTTCTAGCAGCTCCATAATGCGAATGTTGGTATACTTGAAGTTGTCCCAGAGGCTCCTTACACTATCTTCATATTTTTGGATGATTCTTCTTCTTGAGTGTTTTTAGCTTCCTCATGTTTCAAATCATTGATTTGATTCTCAGAATTCTCTACTCTACTGTTGAATCCCTGTATATTATTCTTTATTTCAGTGTATGCTTAATTTCTCACTGTTCCTTTTCCCTTTTTTTTGGCAGTTTCTAGAATATTCTTGAGTAACCTTATAATCATGATTTTGAAGTCTCTATCCAGTAGTCTCCTTTCTTCCATATCTTTCATTTGTGACATATTTCTCGGTCTTTGCATTTTGGCTGTTTCCCCATGTGTATTTCTATGTATTGGGTAGAGCTGCTAAGTCTCCTTGAGTTGATCCTATAGGGTCCAGTGGCTCAACCACCCCAGTCACCTGAACTGGGAGCTCTAGGTGTACCCCTTTATGGGCTTGCTGTAGTTGAGCCTTGATTGCTGTTGGTATCACTGGGAGGAATTGATCTTCAGGCCAATTGGCTGTGGGGACCAGCTGTGACTACAGTGGGGGAGCTGCTGTGCAGGAGACACCCTTTTATGGAGCAGGACTTGCTTTAGTGGGGCTTTGGTGCTCACTAGTCTGCCCCTTGAGTGTGTCACTTATGGATGTGAAGAGTTGTAATTGGGTATTGTCTCACTCTGACCCCTGAATACATGGGCTCTTGAATCTCCAAGGAGGTGCAAAGTCAGCCATTACCTGGGCCCATCCAGCAGGAGCTACAGAGAGATCTGCAGATTCCAGTTCTTTGTATTGGGTTTGGAAGTGCCCAGACGATCCCCAGCTGTGAAGCAAGGCAGGCTGGTGCTGTTACCTGCCTTAGGCCTTTTATTGATAGGTTTGGGGCTTCCTGACCCAGCTGCAGCTTGTTTGAGTGATTTTATTCTGAGCCAGGGCAGACCATTCATATGCAAAAGCCGCTGCCCACAGCTTGGGTGGGGTTGTCAATTGGATGAGGTGGGGTCTCAGTTAATTACCGGGCAGAGCAAAACAGAAATGGCTGCCAGTCAGCCCTGAGACCTCTTTATATGTGTCTTTGTCCCCCAGAACCTCACCCTGGTGCTGGAGTTCAGAAGTGGGGCCTTGTAAGTTCAGTTTGTGGTGCTGACTGGGTCTCCAGCAGCCTGTGTGTCACTCAGCCCCAGTCCACACTGGTTTTTACAGTCAGTAGTTCTTGTCTCAGCTCTGGGAACCTGGGCTGGGAATCTGGTGTGGGGCTGGGACCCCTTGCTCTTCCAGGCAGCCTCCACAGAGAGGGTCTTCCTCCTGATTAGAAAAGCAGCACACATGGGTACAAGACCAGGCATTCCGTGCCTCTGCACCTCCCACCAGTCTCAGTGGACTTCTTTCTTTACCTCTCTAGTTGTAGAATTTCCACGCAGCCAGCTTCCCCATGGGTCTGGATGATGGTGGTTCTATGTTTTAGTTGTAATTTGAAGTGGTTGGGAGGTGGCAAGTATAGGCATTTACTTACCTACTCTGCCATCTTCCAAGCCACTGCAAAATTTTTGAGAAACATGATCATACAACTTAATATGTGTTTAAAAAACACACCCACAATCTCAGTATATTCAGAGTTCTCAGGATTCTTCTCCTAAATCCTACCCTCTTCTAACCTTACCACTTAAGAGTGATGAACACCTTACAGGTGTTTTTGATAGATACCTTTGATAAATTTTTGAAGTGCTATTTTTTCTGGGATGCCTTCACACTTTTGTGAACATTTCGATTCTCCTATATTCTTGTATAGATTAATGGGTCTCTCTCAGGAGTAATTTTCTCAGCCAGGGAACATGTGGTAATGTTTGGAGAGATTCTTATCTGTCGAAATTAGGGGTTGGGCTACTGTCTTCTAGTGGGTAGAAGCCAGGGCTGCCACTAAACACCTTAACTGTGCCTAAGCACAAGCCCCCATAGCAAAGACTATGAGGTCCGAAACAGCAGCAGCACTGTGGGTGAGAAATCCTAACTTAGACATCCTTCTGAAGTGGTGACAGGCTTTCCGAAAGCTTTTGATCACCAGTGATTTAGGAGGCCCATTAGAACATGTCTTGACCATGAACTAGGCTGTTGGTTAGAACTGTCATTTTCTAGTCTGCATGTTTCTATTGGAAGGAATAGAATTGAAGGGATTCTTTAAAGAGTTGAAATGAACTCTTTAAATTTTACCAGTGAGGAAACCAAGACTGAAGAGAGCAACTGATTTATTAGTCCTTGGATTTCTTTAATTACCTCACAGCTTTTTATTCTTTGAAGAATTACTAATTCTCTTGTGTGTTTTGCAAGTGCCCAGTTTTTGTGACATGAGCTGTAATTTCAAAATGGTTAAATGCATTTTAAATGGAATTTTGACAACTATAAAGTAATTTGTAGAGCATATTGGATTGCTTTAGTGTAGTGTTTCTTGGAGAAAGAACTGATTCATCATCAAGTTTATTTGAAGATATGGTTTGCTTAGAGATTTGTAGTTTCTGTGATTCCTCTTAAATCATTGACATGACTTAAAAGGTAATTTTGTATATCTTTTGAGGGGTAGGACAAGGTCATATCAAAGTCACCAAACCAACACAATAGTTCTAGTTTGTAGAATGTGCATCATGATGCTTATTTCTGTCTTTCAGAAAACGAGTAAATGAGTTACTAACAGCATAAACTGCAAGCTTGCCTGGTGTGCCTTAAGAACAAATACTCTAGTCAGTTGTCTTTATTAAATATTGAATACAAGTGCCTGAGTTACAGGACGGTAGGAATGGCTTACTCTAGTCTCTCTCCCAGTGAGGAAACACAAGTTTTGGAGAGCATGTATCTCATCTGAGGTCACCGAGTTAGATCCAGAAGAAGTATAGGAAGTAGAGGGGAGAGCGTAGGGGGGAGAGCTCAGTCACCTGCCTGTTAAGTCCTACGACCCACTTTGTATGCAGGTGCACCCCATAACACAAGGGGCCTTCACCAAAGATCCAGGCCATTGATGTCTGTTGTGTCATTTTGTCAACTCCATGGGAATGAGCACATACCCACACCTGTCTCAGCATGCACTGGGTCCTGGAAAATTCTTTTTAAAGAATGTGGAACCATAAGCCAAGAATGCCCAAGGGGAAACAGAGAGGAGCCGGCAGAAGCATGTGACATCTCTGCTTCTTCACCCACGCAGGGTTTGAGTAGCACGGGAGGCGGCCCAGGGAGAGTACACATTGGAGACCTCCATGGACTTTATTCCTCAGAAACATGGCCGGTGAAGAAAGGCGTGTCTCCACTACCCCTGCTTGCAGTGCAGTCGCTGCTGTGACACTCACACTGGCTCAGGTTCCCAGTGACCTTGCACGGCTGCTCAGACCCAGTCCTCAGCAGAGGTCTGGTCTTGCTCTGAGAGTTTGGCCCGCGCTATACATTCTTTTTTGGTGGGCTTGCTTCTGGGGAAATGCTGTGTGAGATCTGAAGGGGACGTTTAAACTATTTGAATGACCACAATAAAATTATTTTAGGCACCACAGGGGAGAGGAAGCCAGATCTATAATTTGGTTAAAATACCTTAATCCCACTTCTTAAAAGATTTTGGGTGTTTACTAAGCTTAAAATTTTTATTTTCAGCCCTGGGAAGTAATATCTTAGAATTATTATAGAAAACAAAAATTACTATGGAAGTAGTTGTGGCCTTGTCCCCATCTCCCCCCACTACCCCCCGCCTCCACCCCTGAGTGTTTTGAGGACCCCTAGGAGGCTAAACACTTATCTGTTGCTGCCAGGTTGGCTTATGAAATAGATGTTTTGTTTTTAAGAATCTAAGCTACTTGCAGCTCCTTTTACTTACTGAATGCATGTTCCTGAGTTGTAGGAAAGTCATAGTGCCCACACTTAATAGCGCTCAGTTACATGTCAACTAAGTGTGCTTTCAGGGCATAAGAGACATCTGACTATCCAAAATGATGATGGTGAGTCTAGAGCAGAACATTTCTGATTATGTTAGTTCTGTTGGAGCCAGTTGTTCCTGACCAGGTTGTATGTGGTGAGTGTGTGTGTGGTACCATGTATATTGTACAGTTGAAGTCTGCTGGCCTCCTAAAAAGGCATCCTTTTTTAAAAGGAGTATCTGCAAAACCAAAATTCTACCTGAAACATGCAGGAAAAGCAGGGGAGTGCTGCTAGCACAGCCTGGCTAACTGTGAGGGCTCCACATCTAGAGCCAGGACCTGGAGAGAGACTGCCACAGCTTCTGCTTGTGCAGCTTCCCACTGAGGCCGGTGGGAGGTGCCTCCACCGCTGGAGAAGTACTGCTTTGAAATGTACATATTATTTTTAAGGGAATTATTTTATTGAATATCTACATGCTATATGTACATACATTATGGCAACAACTAAGTGAACTTGGCCTTATTTCATCGACTTAAACACTGTTAAATTAGATGTGTCCCCATTTCAAGTAATTTATCTGAGTTAGCTGGGTCTGGATAAAAGTCCAAAGGCTGTCATACTCAAAGCCCATACCAGCCTAGCATGTGAAGATGACAGAAGGAAGGGTAGGTGGAGAAAGGGGACAGCTTGTCTTCTCTCCCCCACCTTATTTTATTTTTCCCCCATCACCTTTTATCTCCCACTGTACGCTCTCTCCCTCCCCCTTTTCACCCCACAATCACCACACTGTTTTCATGTCTGTAAGTTTTTTTT
>PVJC01027540.1:0-23206 GCA_004026665.1 Murina feae
TGCATGTTGTTCTCTTTTTTGAGCTGTGGCCAGGGCTGGGTGCTGCCTGCCTCCCAAGCTTGCCTACTGCCCATCTTCCTCCAGCCACCAGAAAGCAGGGAAAACCCCGCCTCGTGGTCAGGCCAGCCTTTTCCTGCTCCCTGATCCCCGGAAGGGACCTGGGAAGCCACCAAGCAGGCTGCCAACTCTTTCCCACTCAGCCGTCCCCTGCTGCCTTCCTTTCCCACTTCCCAGTGCCGCCAAGGGGTCTGGGGAGCTGCCAAGCAGGACCCCGGCTCCTGCAGCCTTGCTTTCCCGCTCCCTGGTGCCCCACAAAGGGCCTGGGAAGCCCACCAAGCAGGCCACTGACACCCCTGCTGCCTCTTTCCCACTCCCCGGCCCGCCACCTTGCTTTCCCACTTTCTGGTGCCCTGGTGCCCTGGTGCCATTTCCAACTGCCAGCATAGGCAGGCAGTTGCAACAGAACCCTTTGGTTTGCTCTAGTACCGTGGCTGTTGGCCTCCATCTTGGCTGGGTTAATTTGCATACAGCCGCTCTGATTGGCTGGTGGTAACGGTCACATTTGCATGTTTCTCTTTTATTATAGAAGATTCTTGGCTGTTACTTCATACAAAGAAGCTTGTTTCTTGAACCTTACCCTTTCATTAGTGTAAGCTCCTTGGGGACTGATGGTCTGACTTCACAGCAGGTAATAGAATGGATCTAGGAAACAGTGCTGAAGTTAAACATTCCTTCCCAATGTTTCAGGCAATCCTAAGCTGTGAAGTGCCTGCCAGCCCCCTGAGAAAATCAATAGAGCAACCACTGGGCATATAATGCAGAAGTGCCCAATGGAAAGTCCAGCTAATGAAACTCCACAATGGTCAATAGGTCTGCAATATGAGCACATTCTTACAGAAGAATAGATTCCCTTTATCTGTGTTCCTAACTCGGTGGATGGTCCAGTGAGCAATTAGACCTGCAAAAACTAATACCCACCAGCTTCAACCTGATTAGACGGCTTCACATAAATACGGTGAGATTATTATGCAGTTCTTGCCTTTAGGAATCATTGGAGGACTGATATTCAACTCAAGCATTCTAGGGTCAGCTTGAGTAATAAGGCTTTTTCTTTAAGAAATTCAACTCAATTCAGCACACATTTAGATTGGCTTTTGTAGCAAAAGCACTCTGTCTTTTACTGACCAGCACATTTGTCCATGTCTCTTGGTTTGCTTCATTAAATTTAATGCTCACAAGTCACACATTATTTGTAAGAGGAAAGACATGTGCAAGTGTTACAAGCTCTTCCTAATAAACCCATCAATACGGTGGGGCATGCTGTATCTACTTTGCAACTTTATACTAGGTTAGAATCTCTCTTTCAACAGCAAGTTATTTATCTTACTAACAATCTATCAAAATAAATATGTCCTAAGGTACAGTATTATTCAATATTTCTCACAGCTGAAATTCTCCAACCTCCTTAGGCAGAATGAATAACTCTTTGTTCCTGTATATATCATGATGCATCTCACATTTTTAATGGGGGCTGTTGTGGTTGGATCTTTTATTACTACCAGATTGGGATCCCCCTGAAGGTTGTGTACCATTCTTATTCATCTCTCAGTAAATCCCAATGACTTTTACAGAGTCTCCCACAGTACAGGTGAATAAATAATAAAAACATGCAGCCAGAGGTTTGTAATCCTCTCTTTCCTGCCTAATCCTTACAGCAGTACTGGGACGGGACTGGCAGGGCAGAGAGGGGCAGAGCATTGAAGCATTTAACACTATATCTCCTGAGTTTCTCTCAGTCCCATAGCTCTAGTTCTCCCTTTGCCTTCAATTCTATTGCTATTAGGACTCCCAGGTTTACAATCTAACTCCTTTTCTGAATGTGTCAGCTGCTGCACAGAATGTCGATTTAGACCCATGACAGTTCAGTGCAGGAACAGGCAGCTGCAGTTCTGAAGTGACCAGGTGGCACCAGAGGTCCCTCTTGGTGACACACTGTTACACAGCACATTGCATGGCCTGCTTTCATTTCTCTCTGGCATGGCCTCTCCTCTTTCTCTTCCTCTGGACGAATGGGCTTGGAAGATAAAATCATTTACAATCTCAGTAATTTTTTTCCTCTTGGCAATAGATAGTACTAATTTAATTAAGCCTCAGTACTGAGCTGGCAAAAAAAAAAATCCCCTTTTTATCTTAACTCCCTCCCCCATTTTGATTGATGGTCAGTGACTCTTCTGAGTTTATCCTATATAATAAAAGAGAAATATGCAAATAAGCCATCCCTCTGCTATACTCAAGCCACGCCCACCAGCCAGTGAGGAGTGAGTATGCAAATTAACCAGACAAAGGTGACGGGTAATTTGCATACACAGAGCAGAGTGGGAGCCGGCAGCTTGGGGGAATGTGGCTCCCTTGGTCGCTCCCTTGGGGGGACATGGCTCCCTCAGTTACCAGAGGGAGAGCAGAGCAGGAGAGCTGGAGGCTTGGGGGGACATGGCTCCCTCAGTTGGGGAAAACCCAGAGCACAGGAAGCACCAGGAATGCTGGGAATCATAGTTCTCCTAGACACTAGAACAAAGTGAGCCTGGAGCAAGTTACAGCTGCAGTTGGGGATGGAGGGAAAGCAAAGGTGAGAGACATAAGTAAAATCAGGGTGTTTAGGAAAAATTAAAGGGAAGATATCCTAAAACTTCCAGAAATCTCTACCAATGGAACAAAGAAAAAATAAATGCCTCTATTATTCTGTGAGCAACAAACCAAACTGGGTTGGGGCGGGGGGGTCTCAGACAATTGGCTCATATGATTGCAAAGACAGGCAAAAACCCTTGGATTGGAGAGGGCTTCCCTGAGGGCTCACAGATTGGAAAGGGCACAGGTCTGAGGAGCAGAGCATTGAACACCCCCTCCCCACTTATACCACTACCCCCTCCCCCAGTGCATGAATGTTCATGCACCGGGCCCCTAGTATGTTTATAATGATCTATGTTTATAATGACCAAGAGTTGGCATCCTGGTCCAACTAAAGTATGTGCTCTAACACATTAGTGATGTCTGGCTAAACACTCAAGAACAGAGGACAGCAATATACATGCTAGGTATTTACTCCATTTGCCTTACTCTCTCATCTGGTAAATTATTACAGCCTCTTCAATGTACTCATCAGGGCTTGCAAAGTTTATTTGATTCATTCAACAATGAACTAAATTTGAGTATGAGTTATGTAGAATTAAGTATAAACTGAGACTACACCAGATATTGGACATATAAAGACAACTAAACATAGTCCTTAATCTTAGGCAACAAATAGAGCCTCGCTCCGAAAACCATAATATTTCATTTGTGTTTCAGTAAAACCTATCCATAGGCAATATTGTCCATGTTCTTGCCATTAAAGAAAATGGCTTGCAAAGAACAATTCTTTTAATTAAACCAAGAAATCTTAACCTTGGATTTCCAAAAACCTAAGTCAGTTACAAATATGTCAGAAGGTCTCCCCAAAATTTCTGGTTTCATTTGAAAGGGGCTTGGGGTCCATAACATACATTCAAATCAGAGTGTCTGTTGCTACTGCAAAGAGTTTGAGAACTGTAGATTATACTTACATGGTACATGATATTGGTGACAGTAGCTGAAATCAGGACAAACAAAAAGAAAATAAAAGAGTAAAGCAAGAAAGGTCTTTTGCACAGAGATGAGTACATGCCAGGCGAGCACTAACTAACTTTCCATAATAATCAGCTCAAGGTGAGGTGTGATGATGTAGAAACTGAGAGAGTGACACATCCATGATGGGAGCAACAACGAGTTCTCTGGGCTAAAAAGAGCCATTTCCCTGCGAAAGGAACCATTCCACCTGAGAACTGAAGGCAGGCAGCTGGGCAAAGACATCAGCATGGAATATGTCCAGTCATACCTCTGAGTTGAGTCGCCATCTGCCATCAAAGTTTCCTCCTCTCTCTACCTTTCATCATGGTGGTTTCAGAGCCAGAACCCTCCCAGGCATTAGGCCGCTGCTGTTTTCTAGGTCTCACCACCTTGCTTGGGACAGGACAGCCTCTGGCATCTGCTATGTCTGCAAATGTTTTGTTTACTTTACTTTAGAAAAGTCTATACTTTAGAAAAGTCTCCTAGCTTTTAGGATTTAACCATATATATCCATAATAGCAAAATAGTAATATGCTAATAAGACCAGATGTCCTTCCAGACGACCTTTCAGATGAAGCTGAGACTGCAAGGGAAGCCTAGGTCCTGGGTGCCAGCTGGTGGCCAGAGGGAAGATCAGGTCCTGGGAGCCAGAGGGAAGCCAGTGCCATGCCAGCAGCTGGGGGAAGGAATGCCTACTATTGCACAAATTTCATGCATCCAGCCTCTAGTGTGTGTGTGTGGGTGTGTGTGTGTGTGTGTGTGTGTGTGTGTATACTTATATGTAAACATATATATATCTTATCTTTAAAAGCATAATATTGAAATTGACCATCCCTTTGGGACGACTAAACCATGCTCACCAGCCAATCACATCGGCTGCAAATTAACCCAGCCAAGATGGAGGCTGGAACTCACGGAGCTGAGAAAACAGGCAGTTCCTTTGCAGCAAACTGTTTGGGGGCTGGCTGGCCTTCTCCTGGCTCCAGGCAACAACATATTTGCAACATTGTTTCAATCCTAGAAGTCTCAGGAGTGAAACAAATAGCAGTCCTGGCTGCGAGCTTCGAGCTTTGTTACCTGCCTAGGCTCAGCTTAAAGGAACAGTGTATCAATTATAGAAGATAAACAACCCCCAGGAACCTGCTTCCAGCCAGCCTTGCTGGGACATTGGGTAATTGGGAGCTGTGGGCAGCCTGAAAGCACCCCTCAGCCTGTCACCCATGCTGGCCACACCCCCAATGGGGTGAGGGACCCCACTGGGGGGCTTGGCCAGCCTGCAAAAAGCCATCAGCCCCTCACTCAGGCTGGCCAGGTACCCCAATAGGGACCTAAAACCTGAAGGGACTGTGAGCAGCCTGAAAGTCTGAAAACGCCCCTCAGCCCATCACCAACACTGGCCACACCCCAATGGGGTGAGGGATCCCACTGGGGGGCATGACCAGCCTGTAGACAGCCATCAGTCCCTCACCCAGGCTGGCCAGATACCCAGTAGGGACCCAAAACCTGGAGGGACTGTGAGCAGCCTGAAAGTCTGAAAACGCCCCTCAGCCCATCACCGACACTGGCCACACCTCAATAGGGTGGGGGACCCACTGGGGGATTTGGCCAGACTGCAAACAGCCATCAGCCCCTCACCCAGGCTGGCCAGGTACACCAGCAGGTGGAAATCCCCAGAGGGGTCCCAGACTGCAAGAGGGCACAGGCCAGGCTGAGGGACCTCCTGAGTGCACAAATTTTTGTGCACTGGGCCATATATATATATATATATATATATATATATATATATATATATATATTCTATCTCACACTAGAGGCCCAGTGCACTTGGGGGGTGGGGGTCCCTCTGCCCGGCCTGTGCTCTCTTGCAGTCTGGGATGCCTTGGGGGATGTCCACCTGCTGGCTTAGGCCCGCTCCCCGGGCAATCAGGCCTAAGATGGCAGTCAGACATCCCTCTGGCAGCCTGGGAGCCCTCAGGGGATGTCCACTTGCCAGTGGGGAGCAGGCCTAAGCTGCAATCGGACATCCCTAGCGCTGCTAAGGAGGCAGGAGAGGCTCCCACCACCACCACTGTACCGCCAGCCTTCTGGCTTATGGCTGAACAGAGCTCCCCTGTGGGAGTGCTCTGACCAACAGAGGCAGCTCCTGCATTAAGCATCTGCCCCCTGGTGGTCAGTGTGTGTCATAGTGACCAGTCATTCCCAGTCATTCTGCTATTAGGGTCAATTTGCATATTACTCTTTTATTATATAGGACTAGGGGCCTGGTGCATAAAAATTTGTGCACCGGGGAGCGGGGTCCCTCAGCCCAGCCTGTGCCCTCTCGCAGTCTGGGACACCTCAGGGGATATCCACCTGCTGGCATGCCTGGCCAGCCTGGGTGAGGGGCTGATGGCTGTTTGCAGTGTGGCCAAGCCCCCCAGTGGGGACCCTCACCCCATGGAGATATGGCCAGCCTGGGTGAGAGGCTGAGGGCCATTTTCAGGCTGCCCACAGCTCCCATTGACCCAACATCCCAGCGAGGCTGGCTGGAATCAGGTTTCTGAGGTTTATTTATCTTCTATAATTGAAACTTTGTAGCCTTGAGCAGAGGCCCGACTGGCCTAGGCAGGCAATTTCAACTCCATCGCTGGTACAATGGAAGCCTCATGTTTGCTCTAGCATTGTGGGTGCTGGCCGCCATCTTGACTGGGTTAATTTGCATACAACCACTTTGATTGGCTGGTGGGCGTGGCTTAGGTGTATCAGAATAATGGTCAATTTGTATATTACTCTTTTATTAAATTATATAGGACAGAGTCCTGGTGCATGGGTGGGGGCTGGCTGATTTGCCCTGAAGGGTGTCCTGGATCAGGGTGGGGTTCCCACTAGAGTGCCTGGCCAACCTGGGTGAGGGACTGATGGCTATTTGCAGGCTGACCACAGCTCCCATTTACCCAACGTCCAAGCCAGGCTGGCTGGAATCAGGTTTCTGGGTTTTATTTATCTTCTGTAATTGAAACTTTGTTGCCTTGAGCGGAAGGCCACAGCCGGCCTAGGGAGGCAGTTTCCTCTATCGCTGGTGCAACGGAAACCTTCTGTTTGCTCCAGCTCTGTGGCTGCCGGCTGCCGTTTTGGCTGGGTTAATTTGCATACAATTGCTCTGATTGGCTGGTGGGCATGGCTTAGGTGTAAGGGAATGAGGGTCAATTTGCATATTACTCTTTTATTAGATTAGATATAAAATATATTAAAAAGGTACATTTTAAACTATACATACATCCCAATATGAAATTGGGAGAGAGTGTGTTTTTCCCCAAACCAGCCAAAATAAATCCAAGAGTTGGTCTATTTTTAGCTACTGCTCTTTGCAATGACAGGTATTCTCCCTCCACCTCCACCTCCACCTCCCCACCCCTTTGTTAAAATGAAAGGGATCCACATGACAAGACATTTCTCATGATAGGAATCATAGAGTATCTCGCTCAAAATCTACTGAGGGAACATTAAAATGCTAATTCCTGGGCTCCACCCAGGAAGGATGAAAGACTCACGAATCTGCATTTTAACAAATCCCCCAGATGATTCGTGAAGACTGAAGTGTAAAGATCCCTTACCATTCTAGAGTAGTGGCTCTGTGGGTAAGGACTTTTCCCACCTATTCCTTAAAGGATCCAAAATACATCAGCGAGGTTAGCTACATCCATACAGCAGCGTTAGGGCAATAAAGGTTCAGATCCCTTGACATTTTCCCAAGCATGAGGCCCCCACTAACAACCTGCTGGGCCCAAAATAGCACTGTTCCCTGATGCACAAGGCACACAGAGGCCTCGGATGTCTGTCGCGTGTGATTCTAGGACTATTTACAGAGTCTCGGGCATAGGTCCAACCTTCGAAGGGCCCTGGCAGCCAGGTCCCCGCCCTTCACGGGACAGGCAGAAGCTGCTGAAGCTCAGCTCCAGCCCTCTGGTCTCCTGCCTGGCTATTTATTGACACATATTCCTGGCTCCGTCCAGGAAGGGCAGCTCCCATAGTGAGTCACGAGGGATTTTTTGCCTGCACCCATACATCCTCCTGTCCCCATCGATCTCTTGCAGACACAACAAAACAGGAAGTAGGCAAGTTCAAAGATCAACAGGGCGGCTGAGTGGAAACACAAGGTATGCGAAATCCCCAGTTCCTTTGCAGAAGGAAGAGCTCAGAGATAAATACAGAAAATCATTCTGTTGCTATTTTCGAATACCTAACCTTTAACTTTGTTTAACTTCAATAATTGCCTGAGTTGAGACTACTTTTTAAAACCAGGTTCAAGTTAAACACTGAGTTCCATTCCCTACTTGATTTTATTCCATATAGATTTCATTTTCTAACATATCAAAAAAGCAGTTATTTTGATTCACATCGCACTTGTTAATACACACACACACACACACACACACACACACACAGCCCCCATGCTACTGCCGGTATACAATGAAAATACTTGAGTTTGTGCATTTCCAAAGTGTTTGTGAGCTTCTTCGTACTTGCACCATGCTTCTAGCTAATTCATTTCTACCAAGTACATTCAGAACTTGATTTTCTACAAAGATCTTACTTTGTAATGGACTATACACACATGAAAGATCTAAGCTAACAAAAGCATAAAAGAGATGGAGAAAAAATGACAAGAACCCACAACCTTCATTTTGCAATTAAAGAAACTGGATTCTTTAGGGCAAACTCAAAGTTTTCTTCCAGCACTGAAGTTGTGATTTGTCTATTAAGGCTGAGACTTTACCCCTTCACCAGGCAGTGTCCCCACATGACTAAACATGATTATGGCTTCCTACAGCAAGCACCTGTACTTCTCCCTGCGTGAGGGTTTTCACCACGGGAGCATGTGAGCCTGAGCATGGGTAGGAGGAAGGTGCTGGGGGGAGAACACCTCCAGACCAGCTCTCACCCAATGACACAGGAAATTAGATTATTAGCCAGCTTCTTGGCCTCAGATAGGACAGCTCTGCAGTGTGCATTACATCATCTCCCAGAGGCAGGTAACCTGCCCACTGACATACCTGTTCTGCCTCTCCACTCCCTGCCAGCGTTTCCTGAAAATTTGCCCCCACCTGCACTCAAATCCTTGTCTCTGTGTGTGCTGCTGGGGAAACCCACCCAAGTCCCACAGTGATGGTGGAAAGAGAAAAGCGACCCTGTTTGGTCTGTATTTTTTAAAGACAAGCATATTGGATCAAGTCACAGAGCCTAGAGGAAGAAGTAAACAGTTCTATCTCAAACAGTAGAGAGGGCCTCAACAGGGCCACGTTTTCAGAACCTTCATCTCAACTCACACTAAGGAAGTTACTCAGAAATGAGTAAGAACACATATCAAACTGATTTAATGAGCAAGTTTGAGGTGAAAAACAAAACAAACCAAAAAAAGCAACCATATATCAAAAGCCAAAAGCAGCATTTGGAATACTTACCTTATGAGAACAAAGTATACCCATTCTATAGGTGTCTTCACAGCCAATGTTTGGTCTGAATAAGCTCAGTGTCTCTACTTGGTTTACTGTGTTCAGTTTCGCTTTAACTAAGACACCTGCACACCTACATTTCAGCCAATTTGTATGGGAGGAAGCCTAGAAATACTTGCTTTAAAACCTTATTTTTAATATTTTAATCTTATTAAACTGGTATTTGATTAATACTTTAGTCTTCATAACAATATACAATATTTATTAAATAGTTTGCTGTTGTTAGAGTGATGGATATGTAAACACATAAAAAGAGGACTTTAAATGTGAGCCTTGCTCCACTGAGTCTGAGGTTGCTAAAAAAAAAAAAAAAAAAAAAAAAAAAAAAAAAGGAGTTCTTACCACTTGCAATAGCATGGATGGAACTGGAAAGCATTATACTAAGTGAAATAAGCCAGTCAGAGAAAGATAAATATCACATGATCTCACTCATTTATGGAATATAATGAACAACATAAACTGATGAACAAAAACAGATCCAGAGACAAAGAAGCATCGATCAGACCATCAAAGCTCAGAGGGAAGGTAGAGGAAGGTGGGGGGTAAGAGGAAGAGATCAACCAAAGGACTTATATGCATGCATATAAGCCTAACCAATGGACACAGACAACAGGGGGGTGAAGGCATGGGTGGGGGGCAGTGAAGGTAATGTGTGGATAAGGACACATATGTAATAACTTAATCAATAAAAATGTTTTAAAAATTAATTTAGGCCCTAACCGGTTTGGCTCAGTGGATAGAGCGTCAGCCTGCCGACTGGGGGGGTCCCGGGTTTGATTCTGGTTAAGGGCATGTGTCTGGGTTGCAGGCACATCCCCAGTGGGAGGTATGCAGGAAGCAGTTCATTGATATTTCTCTCTCGTCGATGTTTCTAGCTCTCTATCCCTCTCCCTTCCTCTATGTAAAAAATCAATAAAATACATATATTTTTTAAAAATTAATTTAGGATGAAAAATGTAGTAATGTTGTGTATCAATATAACTTCTTCTCAAGGAAAGATATTACATGTCTTAAAAAATAGTCATTGCTGCAGCTACATTGACAGGGAAGAAAAATCTATGTTTTCTAGGACAAACTGAAATAAAAGATTGCAAGTGGGCAAGTGAATTTCCTAAGACCACTCAGGGAACCAAAGGTATAAGTGAAAATAGGCTCCAGGACCCCAATACCAGGCCATGTTGTCTAGATAAAAATGCAGTGACTGCCCAGCTGGTGTGGTTGAGTGGTTGAGCAAGGACCTATGAACCAGGAGGTCATGGGTTCCCAGTCAGGGCACATACCTAGGTTGCTGGCTCAATCCCCAGTAGGGGGCGTGCAGGAGGCAGCCAATATGATTCTCACTCATCATTGATGTTTCTATCACTCTCTCTCCCCCTTTCTCTCTGAACTCAATAAAAATATATTTTTTAAATGCAGTTATTTAATCTCACTGCCAGGCAGAGGCAGATTTGCCCCACATCCATTGAAGCTTTAACTTCAGGGTTCTACATATGCCTGCACCATTGGCAGAGTCCTGGGTGGCCTCTCATGTGATCTCACAAGGTCATTCGGTTTTGCAAGATTTGCAAAAGTGCAATTACGTTAAGTGTAATTTGTTAAGATCTTTCTCCTAAAGAGAGCCTCCTCAAATTTTATAAGCTTCAGATTCTATGAAAGTTGAATCCTTTCTTCAGCTGGGTCCACATGAACATTACCTGTCTTTTTAGCCAAACACTTACCCTACAACTCACAAACTACCAAGAAGTCTTCTCTTCCCTAAGAGACTTTATATTACACTAGAGGCCTAGTGCACAAATTCATGCATGGGTGGGGTCCACCTGGTCCACCCCAATCGGGGCTGATCAGGCTGGGCCAGCTGCGGGGAGGGGCCACGGGCAGTTGGCGAACCGGCCCTGCCCCCTGGTTGAACTCCCAGTTGAACTCCCAGTCAAACGCCCTGTCAAGGGGACAATTTTCCTATTAGCCTTTTATTATACAGGATTAGTGCAGGCCTCAAAGACCTCCCCGAGTAACAACTTCACTGAGCCATGGTCTTCCTGAAAATATTTTATAATTACCCTGAACCTTTGTGAGAAACTTAAGGAGCTTTAGTGCACCAGTGAGCAGCTAACATCTGTGGGTTCCTACTGAGATCTGAGGTTCAAATCAATTAACAGTAACCAGGGCTCTTTGCAAAAGGGCTTTCAGAGAAAACAAGCACAGGCTGATGTTTTAAATGGAAAACGCTCTCTCCTATAGAGACTGTCCACACAGCATTCTCCTTTTTTGGCCCATGTAATTCTCACTACATTTTGCATTTCAAGAGTGATTATGGGACTCACAGAAGCACTGAATTCCAAAGGAAAATATTTTTTTATAAGAAACCATAACTCTTTGAATCCCATTATTTTTTAGACTTTTAATCATGCAGCTTTTTATCATTGGTTTTTGTGAGCCCCTGCAGGTCATTCTTCATTCTCCACTCCCAAAGCCCAGCCAAAATGTTAGACAAAAAAAGATGATCCATAATATAATAGCAGGACACCCTTCTAGGCTGAATGGTAGGTCTGGAGAGGAGCTGACAACTAGCTCTTCTCTCCGACTCTTGATGTTGTCACTACTATTGACAGTTTGTCTGAACTGGTTTCATTAACAACAATAAGAGCTAACACTTGCTGAGCTCAAACTACATACCAGGCACTACACTAAGCACTTGACATGCATTACCTAAGTTAAGCAGCCCAACAACTCTAGAAGTACCTATACTCTTTAATGTTCCATTAATCAGATAAGGAAACTGAAGCATAACAAGATTAGGTAATTTCTCAGAACTATTTTTTAAAAAATATATATTTTATTGATTTTTTTACAGAGAGGTAGGGAGAGGGATAGAGAGCCAGAAACATCCATGAGAGAGAAACATCGATCAGCTGTCTCCTGCACACCTCCTACTGGGGATGTGCCCGCAACCAAGGTACATGCCCTTGACCGGAATCGAACCTGGAACCTTTCAGTCTGCAGGCCGATGCACCACCCACTGAGCCATACCAGTCAGGGCCAGAACTACTTTTTTGCTTGACAACCTTCTTTCCCACCTAGGGACTCAGTCCTAGCCTTCCCAGCATGTGGTTAGACATGTTAGAGAATCCCATCTTCCTGGCCGTGATTGATTCAGATATGGGCATTGCATTAATTTCCTATTACCGCACAATAAACTACCACACACTTAAAAGCTTAGAATAATACCCTTTTATTAGCTCATAGTTCTATAAGTAAGAAATCCAGATATTGGGTGACTATATTTTCTGCTCAGAATATTACTAGCATCATGAGGCTGGCCAGGCCAAGTTTTCACATTGAGGCTCTGTGGGGGAAATCCACCTTTTGAACCATTCCCACTGGCAGAATTTAACACATGCCTATTGTGGGACTGAGTTCTTTGTTCCTTGCTGACTGTTAGCCCTGGGCCACTCTCACATCCTGGAGGCTGCCCACATTCCTGGCTATATCTTCAAATCAGCCCGTGGTGTATTGAATACTTCCCCCGATTCTAAATCTCTGACATCACCATCTCTGACCTCAATTTAAAGAGTTCATGTGATTAGATCAGGCCAACCAGGACAATCTCTCTATCTTTTAAGATCACCTTATTTAGAAACTTTAGTTATAGCTATAAAATTCCTTCACAGCAACACCTAGATAAGAACTTAATAAAATAACCAGGGGCCAGGAATTTTCAGAACAATCTTAAAATTCTGCCTACCAAGGTATATAAACCAAGCTGGGTCAGTCAGAATCCTGGAAACAAGAAAGGATGCTCTCTTCTCTGGGTTCACTAACTGTATATAAAACATGTGCTTAGAGCTATAAAATGGAGAGAGTGTGCCTGCAAATGAGGCCAACATAGTGGAAGAAAAATTTGAGAGGGAGAAAGAACATCATTCGAATATCTGGGTACAGATATCCCTTTAGTCAGCATCTGTTACTTGGGACCTAAGGGTTCTGATCAACACAATTAAATTTTTTCCACTCCAAAGCCTTAACTAATAAATTTTGCCTTTTTCTTTTGTGTTAATGGAGGCACAATATAAAAAAGATATAAATTATGACACAATAACATAAAGTATGTGTGGAAGGAAATAAAGGTGTAGCGTTTTTGTATGTGATTGAGGTTTTTTATCAGCTTAAAACAGACTTAAAAGCTATAAGATGTTTTATGGAACCTTGTGGTAACCACAAAGAAAATACCTACAGAAAACACAAAAGAAAAAACAATTTGTAAAAATCTATATAAAAATCAACAAAATATAAAGGAAGACAATAAGAGAGAAAAGAGGGACAGAATTACTACAGCAGTCAGACAATGACAGTTACAAGTCCTTCCCTATTAATATGTACTTTAAACATAATTAGTTAAACTCCTCAATCAAAAGATATAGAAGGGCTGAATGAATAGAATACAAGACTCAACTATATGCTGTCCTTTTCTCTTCCTCTATCAATCAATAAAAAAAAGTTAAGATCATATTAAGTATCTTTATAGAAATTAAAAACAGGAAGATAATTGGAAAATTCACAAACATAAGGAAATTAACACATTCCTGAAAAAAAAGCATCAAAAAAGAAATCAGAAAGTGTCTTGAAACAAATGAAAATGAAAACAACATGTACTTACATTGTGCCATGAATGTACTTATGGGATGTGGCAAAAGCAGTATTAAAAGGGAAGTTTATAAAGAATAAAATACTGAGTAATAAGCAAGTATGTGAAAGACTTGCATAGTGAAAACACAAAACATTCATTAAAGAAATTAAAGAAGGTACAAATAAATGGAAAGACAACTGTGTTCATGGATTGGAAAACTTAATGTTGTTAAAACATCCATGTTAGTCAAAGTAATCTAGAGATTCAATGCTACTCCCATCAAAATCCCAAAGGGACCTTTTACAGAAAAGAAAATCTAAAATTTGTTTAGAACAACAAAATTCCCAGGATAATCTTTAGAAAGAACAAAGCTGGAGGTATCACACTACCTGATTTTAACATATATTACAAAGCTACAGTACTTAACACAGAGTAATACAATGACAGGCATAGAAACTAATGAACTAAGAGCCCAGAAATAAGCCCATGCATAGTCAACTGGTCTTCGACAGGAGTGCCAAGCATACACAATGGGGAAATGATAGCTTCTTTAATAAATGGTGCTTAAAAAACAAAACTAGATATCCTTATGCAAGAGCAAAATTTGATCTTTATCCTGCACCATATACAGAATTCAACTCAAAATGGGACAAAGACTTAAACATAGGACGTGAAAGTGTAAAACTACGAGAGGAAAACATAGGGGGAAGGTTTCTTGACATTGTCTCGACAAGGACTTCTTGGATATGACACAAAATTACAGGCAACAAAAATAAAAAAGACAAGTGGAACTATTTCCAACTAAAAAAATTCTGCACAGAAAAGAAAGCAGAGGAGTGAAAAGTCAACCTACAGAATGTAAGTCATCTTTATGCCTAATAAAGGGTTAACTTCTAAAATATGTGAGACACTCCTGCAACTCAATTTAAAAACACACCAAAGCCCTGGCCAGGTTGGCTCAGTGGATGGAGCGTCGGCCTGCGTACTGAAAGGTCCCAGGTTTGATTCCGGTCAAGGGCATATACCTTGGTTGTGGGCACATCCTCAGTAGGAGGTGTGCAGGAGGCAGCTGATGGATGTTTCTCTCTCATCAGTGTTTCTAACTCTCTATCCCTCTCTCTTCCTCTCTGTAAAACATGAATAAAATATATTTTAAAAAATAAAATAAAATAAAAACACACCAAATAACTGATTAAAAAATGTGCAGTGTATCTGAATAGATGTTTGTCTAAAGACATACAAATGGCCAATAGATAAATAAAAAAGTGCTCAACATCACTAATCATCAGGAAATGCCACATAAGGTATCACCTCACACCTGTTAAGGTGGCCATTATTAAAATGACAAAAGATAATAAGCGTTGGAAAAGAATGGAGAAATTGGAACAGTTGTGCACTATTAGTGGGCATGTAAAAAGATGCAGCTGCTATAGAAAAGTATATGGAGGCTCCTCCAAAAATTAAAAATAAACTGCCATATGATCCACCAATCTCTCTTCTGGGTATTCATCCAAAAGATTTGTATCAGGATTTTGATGAGAATGCTGCACTCCCATGTTCACCTAAATTTTATTCACAATAGCCAAGACATGGAAATATCCCAAATGTTCATTAACAGATGAATGGATAAGGAAAATATGTATACATATAATGAGGTGCTAGCCTTTAAAAAGAGGGAATTCTTCCATATACAACAACATGGATAAACCTAAAGGGCATTGATAAAATTAAGTTAAAAATGGAGACCAGACTTGAAAATTCCCTGAGCAGACAAAACCATTTAAGTCACATAAGTAAAAATTAATTTAGCTTATTCTGCAAAACAAGCAAAACTTAACTTGGTCCACATCTTGTAAATGCCTCTGATAATCAGAAAAGAAACTTAAGTGATCTTCCTAAAAATGATCCTATATAATTAAAGGCTAATATGCAAATCGACCTGTCACTGTGATGCACACTGACCCACCAGGAGGCAGACACTCAATGCAGGAGCTGCCTTTTGGTGGTCAATGCGCTCCCACAGGGTGAGTGCCGCTCAGCCAGAAGCTGGGCTCAAGGCTGGCAAGCACAGTGGTGGTGGCAGGAGCCTCTCTAAGGATGTCTGATTGATGGCCATCAGTTGGACATCCCCTGAGGGCTCCCAGATTGTGAGAGGGCAGAGGCCGGGCTGAGGGACACCCCCCCACACACACAAGTGCACGAATTTTGTGCACTGGGCCTCTAGTATAAAATAATCACTTTTAATCCATCTCTTGCCTTCAAGAAAACCCCATTGACATAACTAATCACTGTAAAAGTTAAACAACCTTTTCACTTTAAAAGCTATTTTGTGATTTCATGACCCTGGACTTCATATCAGTCTTTGCATTTGAAAGCTTCCAGTTCACAAACTGTTCTTATATGCACAATAAACTCTTATTAAGTATTCTTTATTTATTCGATGTTCTTAATTTTGCTGTTTCTGTCTATTTTACATTATGCTAAGAAGTGAAATAAGCCAATCATAGGACAAATGTGGCATGATTCCACCTATATAAGCTATCTAAAATAGTCAAAATAATAGAAGCAGAGAATAATAGATTGGTTGCCAGGGGCTGGGGAGAAGGGAGAAGTGAATTATTGTTCAATGGGCATAAAGTTGCAGTTATGCAAGATGAAAAAATTCTAGAGTTCTCCTGTAAAACAGTTAACAAGACTGTATTGTGCACTTAAAAATGTGTTAAGAGGATCAATCTCATAGTTCTATCACAAACCATATAACCAGACAAAAGGATACAATGGAACTTGGAGTTGACGGGTATGTCAACTTGATTGTGTAATGGTTTCATGGGTGTAAGCCTATATCCAAACTCATCAAATTTTATAATTAAACTAGGGGCCTGGTGCACAAAAATTTGTGTACTCTGGAGGGAAGGAGTCCTTCAGCCCGGCCTGTGCCCACTCGCAGTCTGGGACCTCTCAGGGGATGTCTACCTGCTGGCATGCCTGGCCAACCTGGGTGAGGGGCTGATGACTGTTTGCAGTCTGGCCAAGCCCCCCAGTGGGGACCCTCACCCCATGGGGGTGTGGCCAGCCTGGGTGAGGGGCTAAGGGCCGATTTCAGGCTGCCCACAGCTCCCATTGACCCAACGTCCCAGCGAGGCTGGCTGGAATCAGGTTTCTGGGGTTTATTTATCTTCTATAATTGAAACTTTGTTGCCTTGAGTGGAGGCCCAGCCAGCTTAGGCAGGCAGTTTCAATTCCGTCACTGGTGCAATGGAAGCCTCCTGATTACTCTAGCTCTCTGGCTGCTGGCCACCATGTTGGCTGGGTTAACTTGCATACAGCCACTCTGATTGTCTGGTAGGTGTGGTGTGGCTGGTGGGTATGGCTTAGATGTCTTGGAGTGATGGTTAATTTGTATATTAATCTTTTATTAGATTAGATATGCCCAGATTTTAATATCAATTATACCTCAATAAAGGTGCTTTTTAATTTTTTGTGGGAAATGAGTAAATTCGTCATATTGCTTTTTATACCAAAGCGCGGGAGACGAGTTTTTTCCAAAAACGATGAGTAGAGACAGACTCCGTCAAATATGGAGGGCCTGGCATTTCAACAACAATGAAAATGTGCAAGACAACTTAGATAGACTTTGCAAAGTCAGACCATTATTGGATTTCTTTCTTCCCGTTACAACACAATTTGGCGGGAAAATGCCTGATTACAAAGTGTTAAAAGTTGCCTATAAAGGGAGTATTTTTCCCACTGAATTCCACAATAAAATCAAAGGTGCATCTATGGATATAGATGCAGAAGAACTTAAGGAATGCTTATGCTTCTTAAGCAGAGTGTCCTACCCTCAGAGATTCTGAATCAATTGCTTTGCAGCATAGCCCAAGCATCAGGGTGTTGTTGCTTTTTAAACTCCCCAGGTGATTTCAAAGTTCAGCCATGATTGACATCATCTGATGTACAAGCAGTGCTTCTCCAGCACGCTGGCATCTGCTGGGCTGTCTCACTCTTGCAGTGGCAAGACTCTAGTAGGTAAGCAATCTGTAAGGGCAGCAATAATTGAACCAGAAGACCCAGAATGGAAATTTGAATACAAAAACATTGGCACCTGTAAACAGCGTGGCTTCAGTTTTGGCTACTGTAGTGTTGCCTTGCATGGAAATCCATTTGTGGGACTCCATCTTCCTTATTCTGTTTCCATAAACTCATCAAGCACCCACAACATCACTGATCTGTTGTAGTGATATAAGCCAAGCACTGCTGGGATGGGGAGAGAACAATGTGGAGAGGGAAAGATTCATCTTCTTTTTGTATTACACCAGCCTATGACAAGCTGTAAACAACAGGGGAACTCATTTGGCACTTTTTCCCTGCAGCCATTTGTCAGGTGTCATAATTCTATAGAAAGAAGAAGCCCTTGGGAAAGTACAATGAATGTATTCCTGACAATTGAATTTCTGTTTACGCTGATATCTCTTAAGAGTCTCAGCTGTTATCTGTATGCAACATTGTTTTAGTATTAATATCATTAAACTTTTTGTAGAATTATTTGATACCAAAACACATGGTATTTTTGGTAAAATGTACCAAGTATAACACTTCAGGATTTCTATTTTCCATAAATGTTTCTTATCAAAAAATAATCAGAAAAGGCATACTTTTCACAGTTACAATACTATTAAAAATTTTGTGGCTATTTTTTCACATCATAGAAATATGAGTGCTGGTTTTAATTTTCACATAAACAAATAAAAGATGCATAAACCCTAACCGGTTTGGCTCAGTGGATAAGTGTCAGTCTGTAGACTCAAGGGTCCCAGGTTCAATTCTGGTCATGGGACTGTACCTTGGTTGCAGGCACATCCCCAGTAGGAGGTGTGCAGGAGGCAGCTGATCAATGTTTCTCTCTCATCAATGTTTCTCTCTCTCTCCCTTCCTCTCTGTAAAAAATCAATAAAATATATATTTTTAAGAAGGATGCATAAATGAAAGGACTTAAATGTGACCTCAGGAGGTTTCTTCTAGTGCACTGGTTCCCTAACTTTTCAGTCCCAAAACCCCTTTCCATCCTTAAATATTATTGAAGAGACAACTGCTTCTAATTGTGTTGGTTGTTTCTGTTGATATTTACAAATGAAAACTGACAAAAATGTTATGTGTTTATCCATTCAGTTGAAAATAAAAATAGTATACCCATTGCATGTCATCATAAATAACATATTTTAGAAAAAGTAAGTATATTTTCCAAATTAAAAAATATTTAGCAAAAGAGTATCCTCTTTTTTTCACATTTAAATAAACCTCTTTTGAGTCTCTCTCTGGAGGACAGCTGGATTCTCAGATCTGCTTCAACATTCAATCCTGTGTGTCATGTTCTTTTGATATGGCTTCTGTAGAAATCTAGCATCTCAGTCTATGCTCTGGAGAGGGAAGAATATTTTAATATTTGGATAATTGCAGATATACTTATTTCATACTACGACAAAACCCACCAAGTAGTCATTTCTGAAGGGCTAACTGCAATATAAAAATCAGAAGCCATATCAATAAACTTATATTCTCTGTTATATTCAAATCTACTGGTCTAGCTTGCTCTTTGAATGGATCTTTACCCGTGCATGATTTTGTGACACTTATAGCATATTGGTTCATTGAGTTATAGAAATCTTCCAAATGTTGACACATTTCATTATATAATATCAAAAAGCCACATCCATTAATATCACCACCAATCTCATCAGAAAAAGATTTTATATTGGACAACTTGTATCAAGCTCATGGTGGTTGACACACGTTTTCCAAAATTAAAATTTTCACTTGAGAGCTCAAATTTTATCATTGGCAACAAATGTTGTCCGTTTTTTCCTTGAAGTAACAGGGCCAATTCATGCTTTTTTAAAAAATCACTTAAATATTCATGTCTCAATGCCAGGAGTTTGTTAGTCATTCTTTCAAATGAAAAGGAAACCTCTGGTATTCTAGGAAAAACATGGTTAATCCGGTTGCAATTCAAACAATTCTTCATGTACTTTTCCAAGATAACCATCCTACTTCACATGCAATAAGAGTGTTTTATGCATAATTCCCACTTTCTGCATATATTTATTTAAAATATGTGTTCCAATAGTCAAGATTTAACAATATTAATATTTTTAATACTCCATCGAACACTTTACAAAGTAAAACTGGCTTTTTGTTTTGTTTGTTTTGTTGTTGCGGTTTTTATACTGCAGTGTGTGGCAATGAAGAAATACCATGACAGTTTGGAGCTGCGCCCTTGATTTGGGCTAAGGCACCAGTAACATTATCCACTGATGATGTTGCAACGTCATTATTTGAACACATGAAATGTTTATTTGTTTCTTGAAACTACTGTTATCTTCTGGTGTTCCACAACACATGTTTGGAAAAAGCTGTATTAAGTGCCCTTTATAGTACTTCCTACTAGAGCTATAAAAGAGTTCATAGTTGATTCTATTTGCCCTATTATGTCTTTGAACTGCCATATATTTAGGGGGTAGAGAAATTTGACCAATTTGCATTAGTTTCTGTTATAATTTACTAATCAATATTTTCTCCTATAATTTACTAATCAAATTTTGACTTATATTTGTATATCTAATTCAGTACTTGGAAAAGAGTATGTATTTCTTAAATGTTTGCTTCTTTATACTTTATAATTTTAAAAGATGATGTGAGGCATTTTACAAAAACATACAATATGATAAATTCATTTTTTAAAAATCTGATCAAACAAAAAAGTGCAGCATGAATAATTTGATGGTCAAAGAAATATGAAATCTCAAACAGAAAAGCCATGTTATAAGGTCAGCTTTTAGTAAGAATAGGACAGAAGAGAATTAAGGGTAGCAAGTGTCCCCTACCCGTACATCCAGGGATGAGCAAGGCAATTTGATAAATATTACATGTAGATTTTGTGTTCCAATTTATGGCTAGTAAGATAATACTTCTCTATAATTTTATTTTTCACTCATAATTTTAATAAAATCTACTTTTAAAAAATATGTAATCTGCTTCTAATTATAGCAGTGAGGAGCTAATTTATCCAAGAAGTGTCCTACAGTATTATATCTCATTTTTAAAATATATTTTTATTGATTTCAGAGAGGAGGTGAGAGGGAGAGATAGAAACATCAATGATGAGAGAATAATTGATTGGCTGCCTCCTGCACACCCCCTACTGGTGATTGAGCCCACAACCTGGCATGTGCTCTTGCCTGGAATTGAATCCAGGACCCTTCAGTCTACAGGCCGATGCTCTATTCCCTGAGCCAAACCAGCTAGGACAGTATTATGTCTCATTTATTGAACTTAAAATCCCTTCAAATTATTCACTGTAAAAACTGCAGAATCACAACAGCATGCCAATCATTCTAAAAGGATTAAAATTTGTAAAGCTTAAGTGTATTTATTAATCTGTTCATTTATTCAGAAAATATTTATTGACTATCTTCTATGTGCAAAAGCATGTGTATGGGATATAAAAAGCTACATAAGACTTGTGCATTTCCTTGAGCTATCAAATGATATAACTCATGCAAATAATATTTTTCCTAAACACATAAATAATAATACTTAGAAAGTACCTAAAAGCCATCAACTCTTGCATTCATTAGGAATTATCCTTGACCATTATATACAGGGCTTGGATGAGAGCTCATCTTAAGTAGACATGCTACTTTAGGTTTGGTCTACATAGCATAATGTGAAATAGAGACCACAGAAAATATGTGGATTTGAAGTGAATATGGGAAAAAAGGAAGTGGGGAAGACTACCTGCTAAAGAAATAAAGAAGTCGTTAGTGGTGTAATTTTGACTGCATCAATGATGCACATATTATACATGAGCTAAGAATTGACAGGTGTGAGGAAATCACCAGATGGAGACTGCTGAAGAAATTTTCATGTATAACACAAAATTTGAACAGAATCTTAGAGAATAGGACCTAGTTGACCTGTGCCTCACAATGCCAAATTCTAGCTTCTTGGTCTCTCTCTGATAGGTGTCAAATAAAGACTTGTAAGGGTTAAGATGGTTTCACTGATCTGTGGGAAAGAAGACATACTATCTAGCAGTGATGACGAGACATTTCTGTTAACAAGAGAGCTACCAGTCACCAAATTGATCCTTAGAGCGGCTTATCGTTGAAACTCTCCTCCTAGCAGGCTCCACGATTATCTGTAAAAGAATGGATCCCTCAGAACACTCTATCTGGGCCTCCATAGTTTTTGCTTTGCATTTTCATTAAGTTGTTCTCCTAGGCTTTCTTCTCCCATGAACTCCCTTTGTTTTGTTGTGCACAGTGTGATAGAGCTGGGGCGAGCATAAACCATTTCATTCCCCATGTTTTTGGTTTGGGTACTTTAGGAACTCATACAACATTATTGTCATCCTTACTTATTGAGCTCATAGTTCCGGTTTATAACTAAATAAACATGTGCCGTTATTGTTACAGCATGTTTGGCAAATTATGTTTTCATGGATCTAAACATGGTTTTGAATTGCCTCTTTTAGAATAAAAAGAATACTAATATAGTGTCAGAAGATCAATTCTTTTACTAGGTCAATGAAGGAGCCAGTTCATGTCATGTACATAGTGTGGCCATCTTGCTCACACATGGAGGCGCCCAGGTAGACTAACGCTGGCCTGGGAAATCTGCCAGGTGCACATCACCAGAGTGACTAGAATCATCAGGCTTCATCTGTGCCAATTTATTAATTCTTTTTAACTTGGTATGATGATTTCTGTTGGTTCTATGCATTATTCCTTAAATGTGTATCTTAGAAGATAAAAGAGAAGAAAACTCTCGTTAAAGAACAAAGGCCTAAGCTTCACTGGGTATCCCATACATCAATAGTCCTTCAGTATAGCATATTTCAGCTAGCTTTTCCAAACATGCATCAGCCACGATTAACTTGGATTAGTCATTAGATAAATATTAGACATAAAGATCCAGGAATAACATTTTCTCGAGCTTGAAACAATTTGAGCAACATAAAATTAATATCCCCTTTATAATATACCTTATGACCCCAAGTGATCTAATTATATCCTCCATGTGAGGCATCCACATTGACTTTTTAGTAGAAACCTAAGTTTTAATGTTTTTGCTATGCATCACTGATTCCAGGTCCAAATTGAAACTCAGGAGAAAAACTGCTGAATTCAAACATCCACTAACTGACCAGGAGGATTTACAACAAAGGACTCTTCCAACCCCCCACAACCCCCGCCCCAAGAATGTGTCTTACTTGCCCTGTGTAGCATTTGAAGGTCTGGAAGGAATTGTGTATCTCAAGGATTTACCCAGGATACCCCAGGAATTACATTTCTTATCATAAAGGAGCCTCTAACAAACACTGATTATCATCACCTACAGCAATGATATCTTGAGATTTGTATTCAACAATCTATTTGAACAGCAGTTTTAA
>PVJC01027541.1:0-23235 GCA_004026665.1 Murina feae
AAACGTCAGGGTTAATGCCAGCTGAGGAAATTCAAGGGAGGAAAACAGAAGTTAAAACTGAGCATGGCTGTCACTTGGCTTTGCTGTGGCCATGCTCACTTGGAGGTGCTGCCATCTCGGCTTGCATTGCTGAGGGGAGATTCCATCTGCATCCTGCAGGGGCTGGGAGGGGGTGGGAACGCCTACTGCCAAAGCCAGGGTCTTCTCAGGTGAAGTGCTGCTGCTGTCATCTGGGGCCGCAGACTGCTCTCCTGTTCACCAGCTGTTAGGACTGCATCTCCCCTTCACAAGGCGTTTGTTTTGTCATTGAGGAGAGGCTACCTCTTGTTAAAGGGGAAACAGGAGCAAACAACCGCATATACAGCCTGGTAAGCAACAGGCCGAAAGCTCCTGCAGCCCTCCGCAGGGCACTGTGAGGGGCAGTGTCATAGCCTCTGCCCAGGTGGAAGCAGCTGCCCCAGAGTCTGGACCTCCCAGGTCCAGCCTGAGTGCTCTGCCCTGGGCACTTTGCTGCCCCAAGGAGGCTGATGTAAGTGGGCCAGTCTGGAGCCTGGAGCCTGGAGACTGTAGCAACACCAGTGACCCCAGGCAGAGGTGAGGGCCTTGCTCCACACCCACCTGTAGAAGAGAAATAACAAACCTCTGAGCTCAGAGGGTGGTGTGAAGGCTAATTACTGTATGTCGGCTCTTTGAAGATAAAAAGAAGCCACTAGATTATCCAAAACAGTTCTCATGGCGGCTTGGCTTCCTTTTTGTGTTCCTTGGAGAATAGCAACCAGCGGTTTCCTTTAAGGCTCAGTTCGGGCAGAGGACAGGTTGTCCAAATTGGGCTTCTTAGTCACAACACTAGCCTGGGGCAGGGTTCTGGGTGAAGGAGAATGTGCTGGGAACCATTTGAATATTTGCAAATGTGGAATTCAGGTGAAAGGAGGTATCCTCAGTTTTCTGGTGGGATTAAAGACTCAGAGCAGCCAACTTGGACACTGTTTTAATTTTATGTAACTCAGCATTCCTTGTGGAGCAGGCAGCACGGGGGTGGCATGAGTCTTGTTGAAACCTGTGTGCTGTGGCCACGCCTCTGACTCACTGGCAGGCTGGGTCTGTACACCTGCTGTGTACTGAGGCTGCGTGTCCTGCCGGACAGGTGTCTGCTCACAGGCAGCCTGGCCAGGCCCAGGCTTGGAGGGCAAGGGGCCCTCTGATGGGGTGGCCGTAGAGGGCCCGTGGCCCTCTCTGCAGGCCCTGGGAGCGCCTTGCCGCTTCCACAGCCTGCGGCTGCCTTTTGAAGGGCATGGTTCCTGCTGTCCTTGCCTGACACGCTGATGCAGGTGTCCCTCAGGCTCTGTCCGTGGGCGGCTGACGTTTCTCCCCGATTCATCCTTGACCCTCAGTTCTTAGTTTCTCCCCTTGGTCCTGTGCACCCCTGCTTCACACCCCATGTGTGGAGAGTTGTGTGTTTCTGTCGCTTCTCCCTCCCCAGCCCTGCAGCAAATCAGGATGCTGGGTCCTGGCTGTGCTGGAGTGGGCTGGGCTGTGCGGTGAGGCTCTCCCCTCCTTTCTGGCTTGGTGTTCCCTGGCTGCCCTCGGCTCTGTGCTCTCTTCCAGTGTCAGTCCGCGGTTATTTCTTGGGGAGGCAGCGCGGGGCCCTTCGAGATGGCCCTCATTTTCATTTTTTTAAGTCAGCAGAGCTCCGGGCTGCAGTGGGTGGTAGTGGAAGGTTCTCTCCTAGAACAGCTGGAGGGGCCTTGGGCGGGAGTGCTGGGACCCTGTGTGAAGTGCTTTGGCTGTTAGGAAAGGACAAAGCCCCAGTTCAGCCTTGCTGCCCTGCAGGGAGGCTGTGGCCCTGGGTAGGCTCTTCCCACAGGTGAGGGCCGTAGGCCGTGCCTGAAAAGGCCTCCCTCCTGGAGCTGGTTGCTTTGGGTGCTGCCGGTCCTTCCTGTTTGGTTCATCCTCTTTGTGTGTCATGATTGTCACAGCAGGTAATGGTACCACCGCTCAGCTTTTTGGGGACACACAGGAGACTCAAGAGCCCGTCCGCCCAAGCTCTGTCCTGTGTGCTCTGAGCTCTTCCTGAGGGACCAGGGACAGGGCAGTAAGGTGCCCAGCGGGGTCCAGTGTGCACCACCTCACAGGGGAATTCACGGGCGCCAGGAGTTATGTGCTGTGGGGCCCTTTCTCCCTGGGCCTAGGGTGGAGCTGCTTTTCTTGGCCTTGACTTGATGGTGCTTCAGGGAACCTCTGACCAGCATCTCCTGCTTGGCAGCTGGGTGGACCTGCTCCTGAGCCGCTGACACTGTGATTCACCCGCTGGGCGAGCATGCCCCGGGGAGGGGAAGCGGGAGGGTAGCAATCAAAAGGGTGGTTGTTTAAAATGATCACCCGGAAACTCGTGCTGTTTGCACCTGAGCTGTGCTGGTTTCTAAACACAGCAGATGTGCGGGCATTTCTCAGCTGTGTGGTCCGGCTGCTTCCTCTCACAGCCGGTGTCCTTGGCCTCTGACGGGGGTGCTTTCTGCAGGCAGCTCAGTCTGGTGCCTTCTGTCCGACTGCTTCCTCGTGGTCCTAGGCTCACAGCCTTGGAGCACCCTCGGGTGAAGGGTAGTGATGATGGCCCCATTTTTAGGTGAAAAACAAAAACAAAGTCCTTGTCCTCATTGATTTTTGTTCCTCCTTTTTCACCCGTTCTGCCCTCCTGGTCTGCTCATGTCAGGAATTTGGCAAATAAAGAATGTTTAGCTCTGGGTGGGTGACTGGCTCCGTTGGTTTGAGCATCATTCTGCACACCAACAAAAACCCCACAAAAAACGGGTTTGAGTCCTGGTCAGGGCCCGTTCAGGAGACAGTGGGTCAGTCCGTGTTTCTCACATCAATCTCTCTCCCTCCTCCCCCTTTCTTTTTCTCCCTTCCTCCCTCTCTCACAATCAATAAAAACATACCCTTGGTTGAGGATTAAAAAAAGAGAGAGACAGAATGTTCACCTGTGAGAGCATTTAAGATTCTTGCTTAGGGGGTGAGACAGAGGTGCTTTAGCAGGAGTCAGTGCTGCCAGTTCTTTCCTGACTATTGGCGTCCGCCCGTGTTTCCTGCGCACTGTCCATCCTACGTTAGGCCTCTCGTTAGCTTTCCTGGAAAAGCCTCACATGTAGTTTCATCCCCTTCCACGTGCCCGCCTTACCGCGCAGTGTCAGTCTGTCCAATGAGAATGTAATGGTGTCACTGTGTCCAGGCTTGGGCCGTAGCCCCCTTGCCTGCAGGGTGACATTTCAGTCCCTCACATGGCCCCTAAGTAGGGAATTCATTATGTCACCCCAAGCCTGTGGTTTAAAGCAGCAGCCGTTTGTGTGGATTCTGTGGAAAGGCTGGTAGGCCTGGGCCCCGGGGTACCTTGTCTCTCTCCTGATGCCAGAGGCCTTTATCGACTGAGAAGGGCTGAGCCGTCAGACACAGTCCTCGGGTCCTACGTTTGTGTGAGACACTTGGACCTGCAGCTTTGTCCTTGGCACCTTAGTGTGTGCACAGGTACTCGTAGAAGCCTAGTGAGGCGCCTTCCTCTCCTCCTAACACCTTCAGTGCGGGCACGGTCCCGCTGCAGCCCCGTGAGTGACCGCACCCCTGCTGACGGAGCCCTTTCGGGGCCTTCTTCCCCAGTCTCTGTAACGCCTCCTCTCATCACGGTCAGAAACTGCTCTCTCTTTAGGGTGAGCGCCCAGAGGAGAACTTCTGGAAGGAGCAAAGGATTGTTTTGATTTTTAAAATTTGTTTTAAATTTGTAAATGAATCTGCAGCATTTTAATAGAACTTCTTTTTTTGTAGGCACAAATATTTAAGCATGGAAAACGTGATGACTGTTTACCCTATGGTAAGGCTCATTTTTAAGAGGGTGTGTTGGCCATGGGAGTTTATCTGTTTAACCTGTTATTTGCAGGTGAGAAATCTATCACGTGCTGTAGCAGGACACTGTCCTAGTTTGTAGTTTTTTGTTTCGTGCGCGCGCGCGCGCGCGCGCGCGTGTGTGTGTGTGTGTGTGTGTGTGTGTGTGTGTGTACGTGTGCACGCGCGCCGCTGGGGGGAATGAGATGGACCTTGGGGGGATAATCTGACTTTTGGACTTTTTCCAGGAGGTCAGGGCTCCTGACGCTGGGTCTGGATTCCAGTGACTTGGCTCACTTCCTGGGGTCCCAGTCACAGCTGTATTTCTCCTGTAGATATGGCCACATCTTTTGTGCTTTTACTTCATTCTCTTAATTTTATATAGAACTCAACTTACAAAAATAAGGCTGCAGGGAGGTGTGCTACCTGGACACAGAAGGATTTCTGTGTTTTAGAAGATATACGAATCAGATTTGACTAGTAGAGTCTATTTTCTAAAAGGAGTTTTCATTATGGACACTTTGTAGCACATATAAAGTCAGAGAGAATGATGGTACAGTGAACCCCCACGTTCCTATCCGAGGCTTCGGACTGCTGCTGCTCCTCACCCACCCCATGCTGCCTCTCTGGGTCTAAGTCCCTAACAGATAGAGACTCTCTTAGAGACATGACCTGGAATCATTGTCACACCTGAGAAAACGAGCAGTGATTGCCCACCACCTTCACATGTCGTCCCCGGTGCCCTTGTGCACACGGAGCAGGGGTCTGCTTTCAGTCAGTCCCACGGGTTAGTGGCTGCACACGGGGCCTTTCAGGAAATTATTCAGATGCTGTTACAACTTGTCTCCTCGTCTCTCGCATGAGATGCCATTCCATTCACCATCGTGGCCTCAGCTTCCCCCAGTGGCCCTGGTAGCATTTCCCTGCCCGTGGAGACCCCTCCCAGCAGGCAGCCTCACCCCCGCTGCTGTGACCACTCATGGCTGATGCTGACTCCCCTGGAAAGAAACAGCAAACAGCAGCGACCCCAGAGCCGTGTGCGTCATGTTTTGTAGTCTGTAGATAGGCTGTTCTCTATGGAGAAGAGCCCCTCCTCCCTCCCTCTGGGGCTGCTCTGTTCTCTCAACCTCTGGATCTGCTACTTCTCAGGGAGGAAGTTGAGCAGGTTCACTCTCTCTGCACTTGGTAAATGACATGGGACAAAGGGGTCTTCATGACACAGGGCTTGGGGCTCATTGTGAACTGAGGCCATCACTGCATTCAGGGGTCCTGTGGGATTGTCTGTGGTTTCAATGCTGTAGACATCAAACACAGATGTTGCACATTGGAAGTGCGGTGGGTAAAATCCTTCCACCAAATGGAGTTGCATGTGCTATTGTTCACAGCTGCCACTGTTCTCAAGTGCCTGGACGGCTGCAGGATCCCTGACAGCAACCAGACCCTGCTCCGGAAACTCAGGGTGAAGCTGGTGCAGCGGCTGGGCCTGATCTTCCTGAAACCCAGGGTGGCGAAGTGGAGGTTGGTAGACCAAGGCATGCCCGTGTGTGGCCTGAGCGTCACTTGGCGGGGCCCATGTTTTGTGTTTTGGTGGTAGTGGTGAAGTAGACTGACTGCTTTCATTCCTTCTCAAGTGTTTCTGATTTTGAAAGCAACAGCCAAGTGAAGAGAGGCACAGGGCAGGTGTGGGACTGGTGGAACTTCCATGCCCTCACCAGGTGTCACCTCCCAGCACCACCTCCTGTTCACCAACCCGGAAGCTTTTCAGACCCCATTCTTTTGGGTTTTTATGGAGGTTCCATTACACAGACATAATTGATTAGGTCATTAGCCAATGGTGATTGATTCAACTTCCAGTCCCTTTCTCCTCCTAACCACGTGGTTGGTTCCCCTGGCAACCAGCCCCCTTCCTTAGGGGCTTTCTAAAAACCACCTCATTAACATAACAAAAGATAGCTTAATCCAGAGATGGACAAAAACCCAATATATGGGCTAGGGCAAAAGTAGGTCTATAGTTCTGGCTGGTGTTGCTTAGTAGGTTGAGCATGGGTCCATGCACCGCAAGGTTGCTGGTTCAATTCCCGGTCAGGGCACAGGTCAGGGTTGGGGCTCCATCCCCAATAGGCCGTGTGCATGAGGCAGCCAATTGATATTTCTCTTTCACATCAATCTTTCTCTTTCTCAAATAAAAAACATATGGTACATCTCCACAATGGAATACTATGCTGCTGTAAAAAAGAAGGAACTTTTACCATTTGCAACAGCATGAATGGAACTGGAGAGCATTATGCTAAGCAAAATAAGCCAGTCGGAGAAAGATAAATATCACATGCATATGATCCCACACATATGTGGGATATAATGATCAACATAATTTGATGAACAAGAATAGATCAATCTAGAGACAGATGGTAGGGGCAGAGGGGGTTATGTGTGCATGCATATTAGCATTTCCAATGGATGCAGGCACTGAGGCGGTGGGGCCTTGCCAGGGGTGGGAATGGCTGGGGGGTGGTCAATTGGGAAAAAAGAAGACAAATGTAAAACTTCAGACATTAAAAATAAATAAAAAGCAAAAAAAAAAAAAAAAAAAGGAACACACACAAAAAACATAAAAAATAGGTTTACAGTTAATATGGAAAAGAATACAAAAGTTAACAAAAGACAGCTGTTTCACATACCCACAGCTGTAAACCTACTTTCCCCACACCCTGTATATCCTATCTAATAAAGAGGTAATATGCAAATTGACCATCACTCCAACACATGATGGCTGTCCCCATGTGGTCAAAGATGGGCACCACAAGATGGCTGGCAGGGGAGGACAGTTGTGGGCGATCAGGCCAGCAGGGGAGGGCAGTTGGGGGGGACCCAGGGCTTTAGGGGAAGGCAGTTAGGGCAGCCAGGCTAGCAGGGGAAGGCAGTTAGGAGTGATTGGGCCTGTAGGGGAGGGCAGTTAGGGGTGACCAGGACAGCAGGGGAGGGTAGTTAGGGGCAATCAGGCCAGCAAGGGAGCAGTTAGGTGTCGATCAGGCTGGCGGGGGAGTTGTTAGGGGGCGATCAGGCTGGCAGGCAGGTGAGTGGTTGGGAGCCAGCAGTTCTGGAGTGTGAGAGGGATCCCAGATTGGAGAGGGTGCAGGTTAGGCTGAGGGACATTCCCCCCTTCTTGTCCCCCCTCCCCCTGCACACATTTTGTGCATCAGGCCTCTAGTTTATTATAAATCACAGTATCACAGCTATATAACAGAGAACCTAAGACTGAGCAGCTTAAACATTGCCTTTTTAATATCACTGTTTCTGCAGGTCAGGAGTCGGTGTAGCTTTGCTGAGCCATCTTGTCTGGGGCTCTCACAAGACTTCTTGAAGATGTAGACGGGCTGCTGCCATCTCCAGGCTAGGGCAGGCGAGCTCCTCCCCCAGTTTCCTCCCAGGGGCCTCTCTCAAGGCAGCTATTAGAGTGGGAGGGTCAGTGGGACACAGGCCAGAGTCTCTTCATAGCTCATCTCAGAGCCATGTCCCCACAAAAGCCAGTCACTGGGTTGGGGGGACCCCAGGGAGGGGATTGTGTGACTATTTGGAGGTGGGCCACCCAGAGAGCTGCCTGCTAAGTTGGAAACCGAGATCCAGAAAGAGACTTATTCAAGGCCACAGGTCACTGTCCGAGCTGGTGTTCGAGTCCTGGGTTCTGGAGTTGACCTAAGGCCGCAGCCCCCAGCATTCGTTCTGTAACTTGACTTGTGCACTCTTAATGCTCCAGGCCTGTCCCAGCCACCCTCAAGGCAGGCCCTGTGTGCTTGCCACCTTCCAGAAGGAAAGGCCCTAGTCTGAGTGTCTGGTGCACATCCTCTCATCCATCATTGTTGCAGTCCTCTGTGTTGGGCATTTTATAGATGGGGAAACTGAGGCAGCAAAAGAGTCAAGAGTTGGGCAGAATCATATAGCTGAACCAGCCTGTGCTGGCGGGAGATGGTGCCGGTGGCCTCTGCTGGTTGGGGAGGAGGCTTGTGGGTGGTGGACAGAATCTATAGGCTCCCTGTGCTGAAGGACAGTGTCTGCGGGTGAGGGCCGTGGACTAGCTGGAGTGCCAGGGTGATGCTGGGCTGGGAGGTAGAGTGTGTGGCAAGGTGCTGCCCATGCCGCCGGCTGCTTTTCCATCTGCCTTTCCACCTGCAGACGTGACAGCTGGCACCGAGGACCCTGAGTCTTGGGGAGTTTGGGTCTGATTCTGTGGCTGTGGTTAGTCATCTTTTGGTGGTCGCAGTGCAGATCCCAAGTGACACTCAGTTGTCGATTTCCATTGTCAAGATGGTTTGCTGGGCTCTGGGCTGTGACAGTGGACCTAAGGTCAAGTGTGGTCCCTGCAGGTACCAGCGTGGCTGCCGCTCCTTGGCCGCTAACCTGCAGGCCGGCACCCAGAGCCAGAGAGAGGCCCGGACGCATGTGGAGACTCCTGACGGCGAGGAGGGCTATGACGTCCCCGAGGAGGTGGAGAGTGTGATCGGTGCGTGGCCTGCAGCCTGCGCGCTGCCTGAGGGGGTGGGAGACGAGGCTCTGGCCCCACTTGCTCCATGCAGCACTTTGGTGGAGGCTCTGAGGTCAGTCTGTTGGCTGCACCCCCACTTTCCCGTTTGTGCCATTGTCACATGACCTTCGTGTCCATTGAGCATGTGGCCTGCAGTCTAGCCCCATCCCCACGAGAACATCTATACCCGTGGCTACTGGGACCCTGGACCCTCCCACCATTGGCCTTCATTTCCGCCGCACTCCCTGGGTACCTGACTCCCAGGCCTCCCCTGGAGCTCCGAGCTCAACTTCCTTGGTCCCAGCTGCCCACTCCACCTCACAGAGGTTTCCACCTGCCCCACTCTCACCCCAGGTGGTAGCTCCTGCTGAACACAGGGGCAGGGTCATCAGCAGAGCCTGCTCCCCCACCCTGCCTCATGGCCAGGCCCCACACGCAGGGCCCGCCTCTGCTGACTCCTGGTCAGTCTCTGGCTCCCACTGGTGGGCTCTCACTCTGGCATTCATTGCTCCAGGCTCCCTGTGCTGAAGGACAGTGTCTCACGTCCTCCCCGATCGCACCCCCAAGGTCCCAGACTGCCCATCACAGAGAACTCATCTGCCTGCACAGGCTCCTGTTCCTCCTCCACGGCAGGCCTTTCCTGGGGCCCTCCGCCAAGGTTTCCACCCACTGCGCTTGCAAGGGCCTTACCGTGAGGGCTCTGACATCATCCCAACTTCCTTCCGTCCGGCCTTTGCATGGCTCTTCCTAAAGTCGGGCCCATCCTCAAGACCCTGTTCCCGTATGGCTCCTGTTGTGTTTCTGGGGGCCTCGCTCACTGGCTCAGGTCCCTGTTGACTCTGGCTTTCCTGGTGCCTCGTGCCTGGGGCCGCTCAGGTGAATGTGCTTCCAAGGCACAATGGCAAAAGTTGGCTTCACATGGTTTAGAACAGAGAAGCAACATGCTTTTCTTGTCATTAGAGTTAACACAGTTCTCTCCGTGGTACTCTCTCGGTGAAGTGAGGGCTGGGTGCCGAAGCTGGGAGGTGAGGCAGTGCCTCAGCGCTCACGGACCTTCCTTCCTGTCTTCTGCAGAGCAGCTGCTGGTCGGGCTGAAGGACAAGGACACAGTCGTGCGGTGGTCTGCGGCCAAAGGGTAGGTGACGCCATCTCGCTGAGCGCTGGGTGTGGGAGCCGAGACCCCTCACCTAATGCAGCACTTCATGTGGAATCTGAGAACTGGGGTTTTTTCTAATGTACATTCGTTATTTTATGTCCTAATTTTAAAGATAAGCACTGAGGTTGACTTGAGGCTCCTTTATTTCCTTGGTTTTTTGTCTAGAATGGGCAGAATTAGTATATGCCAGTGTGCCTGTCTCACCCGCCAGTGTTCTCGCCCCACGCAGACACTCGAGGCCCCATTTAATCCCAGGGCCCGCAGGATGGGGCTGGACAGTATCCTGTGTTATGCCTACACAGAAGGCGCCGCCTAGCAGGGCCAGGCCTCCCATAAGGCAGAATCTACTGTGGGGTGAGGGCTCTGGGGGTTCCAAGTACACAGGAGAGGTTGAAGACGTCCATGAGCCCTCTGTTGTGGAGAAACATAAAATGGAGTGAGGATGCTAGGGGGAGGGGTTCCCCCAGGGGTTCCTCTGGGCTTCTGTGCTGATCATCCAGATACACGAGCACTCAGACTGCAGGGGGCACAGGGCAACCTCTGAGTGCAAAGTCACGACCGGTTGGATTGGGACGGGCTGGCAGCGAGGGGCCTTTCTGGGGAGCTTGGCCGAGACTTGGCCTGGCAGGGCCTATGTAGGGATGCTGGTCCCACATCAGGCAGCCTGACGGAGTCTATGGTTGGCGTCCACTGTGTAAGTGGGGCCTCCTGCCAGGTGGGAGGGTCTGCAGATGCTGGGTGCTACATGCTCACCCTTTGCATCCATCCTTAGAGGCACACAGAGGTGTGTTTGTGGCAGCCTCGTGGACTGGAGTGCAGTGTGTGCCTCTGGCTTTGGGTCAGCCTCTGCTTCCCCTTCTCTGGAGGGAGGGAGATGGCTGGATGGCTCCTGGCCTGGCATGTGCTTCCACGATGAGCTGGCAGTGCTGATGAACACCCTGGCCCCTCTCTTCCAGGATTGGCAGGGTGGCTGGAAGGCTTCCCCAGGAGCTGGCGGATGATGTGGTGGGGTCGGTGCTGGACTGTTTCAGGTACGGTGCGGGGTGGGGGTGGAGAGGGGAGAGGGAGATGCACTTTTGGCAGGAAGTGGTGGCTTTCCTCTCCGACCTTTTGCATTTGCTTTAATTGAGCTTCTTGGCAGAGCACCAGAGTTATGTGTTTTTTTTTTTTCTGTTTGAAGTGAATTTGCATACTCCCGGTATTTCTGATGTATTTTATCAACATAGGTTTTGTTACATTTCGTAAACCTTAAGGTAAAAAATCAGTCTTGAACATACACATATAGGTATTCTTACAGAGAACCTGTGGTCTGCACTGTCCCAGGGAGCATTCTGTGATGACGGAATGTTCTGGATCTGCCTCTAGGGCAGCCACGAGCCACCTGTGACTATTGCGACTTATAAAAAGAGGCTGGTATCACTGAGGTCTGAATTGTAAGTTTTACTTTAATTTTGCCGGATTTCCATGTAAACAGCCACACGTGGTGGTGGTTGTGTTGCACCTGTCCCAGCCTTGCAGGAAGTCTGGTGGCAGGTGGCCTGCCCTTGACACGGGTGTGAGCCTGGGGCCGGCAGGGCAGGACAGGGCAGAGCCCAGGCAGCAGGGTGCTCCCAGGTGTGTGCGTGTGCATTGGAGACAGGCGTAGTGAGCAGTTACTCCCAGGGGTTTATGCTGTAAGTCATTCCTGGTTTCAGAGGCAGGTGTTTGGAGGATGGGTGCTGTTTGCTAGGGCAGTGGTTGCACTCCTGCCTTCATTAGCTGGTGGCTTTTCTTCTAGGGTTGCCACCGAGTATGGAAAGTGCACTGTCAGCATTTCTGGGTGCTCAGGGGTGTGTGTTAGTCACCGAGGCTGCTCCTAAGCGGGTTTCTCCTTGCCCTTCGCCTGGAGCCTGCTTGGTGACAGTGTAAGGAGTGCAGGAAGCAGGATGTCAGACGGGGGTCATCTTTTTCAGAATAAGGATACCTGTGGTCAGGGTGTCTTCCCTTCGTGGAGACATCTTGCTTCCTGCAGAAACATACACTTGTCAGGCCTGAGGGACCCTGGACGAGGAACAAGGCCAGGCGTGCTTCCTGCCATTTCTGGCAGTTCTGCTGGTCGGTTTGAGGGCATCTTCCTGGAGTTCTGTTCTGGTGGCGCGGTGATGGGCTGCTGATGGTGCTGGGACCCTGCTGGGCGTAGAGGTGTCCCCAGGTGGCCGCTGAGAGGCGGGCGTTGTTGAGGCCACAGTGGAGTGTCTTGCTGCTGAGAGGACGGAGCTCTGAGATGGGATTTGGGAGCTTTTCCTCTGGCCCCTTCTCCAGGGATGGCTGTCTGCCTCCAGCTCTTTTACCTGCTCCTTCCCTCTGGTCCGTTAAAACTCCCCCCTTTCCTTCCTCCTAAAGCCCCTCCCCCATGCAGTGAACATTTTTTCTCCCAAAAGACACACCTGTGGTCAGGTGTGTGGGTCTTTCTCCAGTCCAGCAGTCTTAATGTAGCTTCTCCTGTCCTCCTGAGTTTAAGCTCAAACACTACTCTGCCTTTATTTTGTCATTTCTGTGAACTCTGATTTTGTGGCTGGGCTGTGGTTCCCAGGGCAGCAGCCGAGTGCTCCCCAGTGAAATCGGAGCATTGTATTTCCTGAATCTGCTGATGTTTTAACTCACAGGTGGGCTTTGGTGAGGCTTTGGGCATCAGGTGTGGGCTTCTGCACACGGGGCCGGCGGGCGGAAAGCGCTGTGGCCTCACCGTTCTGTGTGCTCTCAGTTTCCAGGAGACGGACAGCGCCTGGCATGGTGGATGTCTGGCGCTGGCAGAACTGGGCAGAAGGGGCCTGCTGCTACCTCCCCGACTGCCCGACGGTGAGTACCTGCTGTGCGTTGGCTTTGAATCGTCGGGAATGTTGTGCACGTGGGGCCTCGTCTCCCCCCATCTCCCCAGCATGCCCTGTGTGAGCCCACAACCAGGCCTGTGCCCTCGCTGACGGACAGTGTTTGTAGGGAAGAAGGTGCTAGATCTCGCTCAGCCTTCCTTCCTATATGGGCCTTTCTCTTTCCTAATTGCTGCTTCTCCCTGCTGTGAAGTGTTTTTATTTTTTTTAATTTAATTTTTTAATTTAATCCTTACTTGAGGATATGTTTTTAGTGATTTTAGAGAGAGAGGAAGGGGGAGAGAGAAACATTGATGTGAGAGAGAAACATTGATCGGTTGCCCTCTGCATGCACCCCAACTGGGAATGGAACCCATACAGCCTTCTGGTGCATGAGATGATGCTCCAACCCACTGAGCCACCCGGCCAGGGTAGTTCAGGCTCTCTTTTAGGATGAGGCAAGGTTTTACATAAATATTTTACTTTTATTTTAAAAATGTTATTTTTTAGCTATGTGCTGAGAAGCCTTGTTACATACACAGGTGGTTGGGAATGGCTTTCTTGCTTTAGCAGTGTTTGTCCTCTGATGTCACTGGCCCTGCATTTTGGTGACCACCACCCGCCTGGTCGATGAATTCCTCCCGAGTCCCTGGAGTGAATCCCACCTCAGCACCACAGGCCTCTCCAGGGCCTTGTTGACATCCCAGTGGGGTCCATGTGGGAGAAGCGAAGGGCTATTGTGAAGAGGCTGGGGAGGGGGAGCTGGAGGCCCGGCCTTCTCTCGGCAGCCCTTTAGGAAGCCAGGCTCTGGAAGCCCGTTCTGCAGCGCCCCGAGCCCCGGGGCCCTGTGGGAAGGCTCAGAGGAGCCCAGGTGGGTCATGCCTGCGCGTGGTGACCGCTGGCTGCATGTGCACTCACATGCTCACACGTGTACACACACTCACACTCACTCTCATTCCGTTTTAATTGTTGCCTCAGCTCTAGTCTCTTTTTTCACTGAGTTTATTATGGCAGAATACAACACAGTTCATATTTCTCTTCATTTTGTGTACCCTTAAAGTTTATCTATGAGTTTATTGGAAAATTGGCAGTATATACATCATTTTAGGAAGTGGAAAGAAAGTGAGGCTGCATGAATCAGAAAGTTCACTGTAACATTATAGGGAATGGACTATATTGATAATAGCTCCACCAGTAATACATTTTCCCTCCTGGAAATAAATTATTTGTATAAATAGCCTCTTGATGTTTGTGTGTTATTTACTCACAATGTCCTCAGCACTTGTGCTGAAAATGCCGCTCCTGCACTTGCAGTCATTGTTACTTACTTTACAACACAGTAGGTTTAATGATACCGTTAAGACCATTTGTCCTGGTGTAAGAATTGTATTTACAGGAAAAATATTTTTAAAAGATATCCTATGACATGGCTTATACCTGAAAGTTACCTTTTAGTCCAACCTATTTCATTCATTTTATTATAAAAATAAAAGTCAGTGTCTAACTCATCAGTCTTAGAGTATGAGTCACTCAAATATTTTTACAGTCCCAACCGGAAGCACCATATAATATTCATGCTTGATATTTACAAAAAGTGAGCTGTATCGTAGCTTTTTGTGTTGTTTTTCCCCCCCTTTTTCTCTTTATGTGCATTTTGTTTTTTGAGAAGAAAAAACTGCCTGTAAGATTGACCAGATAAAAAATGCAGGGGCCGAGGTGAACGTGCTGCCCTGCGACCTGCTGCAGAGGCGTGTGCTGTGCCCAGCTCTTCATGCCGGGTGAGCCCGCACTAGGACACCCGAGTCCTTTTCCGGAGAGTGAACACTCTGGCCGTGTCGCTCAGCTTCGTCTTCTTAGCTCCCTGCTGGGACTTCCCCGAATCCCGTGGGCTTGTCCTCTTCTGCCCTTTGGGTCTGAAGTCACTCGGAAGCTCCTGGCTCGCCGTGGCACTGAGAGCTGGCGTGTCTTGTTGGCAGGTGGACTCCTGGGCCATAGGCTCCCCATCGCCCACCTGGACGGTGCTCGGGCTGTAGGCTGCCAGTTGGCAGAGGGCCACGGCTGCCGTCTGCTTCTGCTCATCGCTGCTGTCCACTGCCCGTGTGTCCTGGGCCTTCCTAGTGGGGCTGGTCATTGGAAGTTCATCAGAGCCAAGGCCGTTTTGGTTCATCTCTGTATGTCCTGGCCCATCTCCAGAACCTTCCGGCCCTGTCTTCTGATCAGTAGCAGTGGCAGGTTCCGCTTCTGGCGTTGGGCTGTGGGGGGAAGGCCTCAGGGTCAGGGCATTGCAGGGGTCCTTCACCGAGAGGTTGAGAGGCACGTCCTGCAGCTCTGGGAAGTCTGTGTACAGGGGGCCGTGAGCTGCTGCTGGTCTGGTCTCCGGCTTCTTGGAGAGGTTCAGCGGGACTATCCTGGAGCCGTCCTCTGGGCTGGGTGGCAGGGCCTCCATGCCGCGAGAGGTGCTGCCTGCCTGGGCCGGAGTGTCCACGTCCATGGCATCAAGGCTGGAAGAGGCAAAGAGAAGAAAAGACTTAGTAGGGACCTTATGTAGAAAAGCTGCTGTGTGAAGCTTTTATCTTATTTTTATTTATTTTTTAAAATATATTTTTATTGATTTCAGAGAGGAAGGAAGAGGGAGAGAGATAGAAACTTCAATGAAGAAAGAGAATCATTGATTGGCTGCCTCCTGCATGCCCCTACTGGGGATCGAGCCCGCAACCCGGGCATGTGCCCTTGACCAGAATCAAACCAGGGATCGAACCCGGAACCCTTTAGTCCGCAGGCTGACGCTCTGTCCCCTGAGCAAAACTGGCTAGGGCTGTGTGAAGCTTTTAGAGGGAGTCTGAGCTTGCTAACTGAGCACAGCCAGAGACACGCCCTGGAGGTTCTGAAAGGGAGACGTTCTTACCTTTGCGGAGGGTCGTCCTTGGTTTCTGGCGTCTGGGAATGTGGGCGCTCGGTGCTTTTCTTGATGGGCTTGAAGGCCGTGAGGCTCCTTCCCAGGGCGTTTGCTGTGGGCTGGTCGGAGAGGTCGCTCAGCCCAGTGCAGGGCTGGCTTGTCTGTGTGAAGTTGGTGGGACTCGGCCTTCCCGGGGAGCCAGTGGCCGCGCTGCCTGCACGTGGGCTCATCTTGGTCCCTTCGGTGTCCCTCTGCCTGTCTTTGGAAGGGTCTTCAGCCTCGGCAGTTGGACTCTGTTTCTCAAACTCTGTGTGTTTTCTGTGGGAGTGGGAAGAAGGGTTTGACTTGGAGGGACTTGAGGCTGGGTAGACCAGGGCAGCCTCTTCCAGCAGGTGAGAGCTCTGATCCTGTGAAATACCAGGGACAGGCGGGAGTCTGAGGCCGTAGGAGGAAAACGCAGACTCTGGTCTGTAGAATCCATAAGGAATTGGCAAATTGGGGTGGTACTGCTGGAAAAACCGGTAATGATCGTATGTCAAGGGAGAAGGGTGCAAGTGCTTGGGCACCGGCCCCGGGTGAGACAGGAAGTGTCTCTGGTCTTGGGCCGCGTAGACTGACAGCAGGGGCGTGTCACACTCGGGCGAGTTCCCGGCTGGGCGGTAGGGTGAGTAGATGGTGGCCAGTCCATGCTCCGTGTAAAAGTGGGGCGAGTACTCCGGAATTGTGGGGTGCATGTAAGGGGAAAGGGCCCCAAACCCCTTCGTGGGTGGGATTTTGTGTGAAAACTCAGGCGGGAGGAAAGGCGAGCCAGCTTTCCAGGGGTAGGCAGGGGCGTGGAATGCAGACTTGGTGTGGAAAGTGTTGGCCTTGGTGGTGGCACTGGGCAGTGCCAGGGCCTCGGGAGCCTCGGCGTGTTCTGGCCCTTTGAGTCTGTGCTCTCCGACAGGCACAAAGGCCGATGGCCGCACGACGCCTTCCAGAGCAGGCGGGGTGCCCGCCGTGGCTTCTGGGGCTGGACCCCGGTGCTCGGCCTCCTTGTGGAGGGCAGGCTTCTGTCCAGGGCCCTTGTGGGGCCCACGCAGCTGCAGTTCCACATTCTCCTTGGCATCATCCTTGGCAAGGCCGAGTGGGAGCTTGGTGTCCAAGTGGGGGAGGCTGTGTGTGACAGACTTGGAGGAGGTGGGCTTCCCTGTGGGGTCCGGCTGGTGCGTTGGCTTAGGGTCTAGAGGGTTGGATTTGGGGCACTTGGGGACACGGTCTTGCTCCGATACTAAAGTGATGGAGTTCTTGCAGAGACCGTACTTCATGTGGTTGAAGAGATGGGACTTTTCATTGCAGGTGAAGGGGCACTGGAAACACTTGTACTTGAAGGGCTTTCCCGGGGGCCTGGGGATGTAGTGTGGCTTTTTGGGCTTCCGCTCTTTGAGAAGACTCATTCTCCTCTTCCGGTTCCGGCTCCCGGGCCCAGGGGTCGGCTCACAGCTGCCTCCTGTCGGATCCGCACGTGGCGATGCGAAGACGCGCTCTCGCTTTCCTTCCCACCGCTCTTATTTGAAGCCAGCTCCGCGCGGCGGGTCAGCCGAGGACAGTTGCGCTTGTGGGGGGCCTGGGAGCTGCAAAGGAGGAGCAGAGCCTTAGTGACAGGACACTGGCTTGAGGGCCAGTGGGGAAGCCCTGTCCTTACAGTGGTCACTGGGGGGTTGCCGCCAAGGCACCTGGAGATGCAGGCGGTGCAAGATGTAACCACCCCCGTGGGTGTGGGGCAGGGTGAGCTGCCCCCACTCAGAACCACGTTTTCTGTTTTCTCAAATCTGACCTGAAGTTCCTTGGGGCCAAGAGGAGTGTGGTGTGTGGAGTGTTTGGTGTCAGTTCTGAGAATACCTGTCATTCTTTGAGTTTTGGGAACCTTGTTTCTGTGACCTGAGGCCTCAGATGCCGGAAAAGTTGTGGACTGAGGGGCTGAGTGACTGCTGGGATCTGCCCCGACCACGCCCACAGTTTCTGGCCTGAGTCACATCACAGCAGCGTGGTCTGACTGCTGAACGTGACCGCCGGAGGCCTGGCGCTGTGCGTGTGCTCCCTTAGAACTGCGAGCGTGTAATTATGACACTCGGGAAACACTGCTCGCCGGGCTGCCCTGTTTAAGCAGGTTGTAGTCTACGCGCAGGCATTAACCATACTTTTGCAAATTGGTTCCCACCCTAAAGCTGCTAATGTCACAAGTACAGACAGAAGTGGGCTCCACACACTCGCGTGGTTTGAGGGGCTGTCAAGGGAGCCCGCGAGTGACCCAGCGTCTGGTTCTGGTCACTGCCCGTTTCCACTGCCCACCTGGCGAGTGGTGTGGAATAGGTCCATGCCTGGCCAGCAAACAGATCCCTCCGGGTGGCCGAGAGCGTGGCAGGGGTGCCTGCCTCTTTCCGGGCCTGGCCTCCAAATAGCAGGACGGGAGCCTTGCAGCCCTTCTGGCCACGGGGAAGGCAGTGATGGTGCCTGTGTTAGAGATGGTAGGATCATAACAAGAGCCATTCAGCTTGTAACCTTTAGGAAGTGGGCCCTGGGCCACACCCACTCAGGTCTGGCAAGTAGCTGGCAGGGCTGTCCCTCCCAGGGCCTTGGGTCCCAGCTTGGGCTGGTGAGTGTCTGGCCTTCAGGTTACTTCCCCTCAGGGTCCCCCACCCCATGCTCCCCACCCCCAGGCTTCACTGCAGGTCCCGGCCCGGTTTCCTTCAGAGGCTCCGCACAGCACACCCTGCGCTCTCTACCTGCCGCCTGCCAAACTGAGCCGTGGATGGGGAGGACCAGCCCCTGGGAGTGACTGTGTCCCAGAGAAACCCGGGGGTGGGGAAGGCGCCCTGAGGAGTGAGCACTCCATTTGCATAAAAATGGGAAAAGGAAAAGGTCTTTAGCTGCTGTGTATCTTCAGGCACTTAAATACAAGGTTCAAAGGAAAGGATTTAACAGAACCTTTTGGCTGCAGTTTTGATTTAAGGCCTGAACAAGAGTGGCTGGATCTCCGACTCAGAGCCACCTCTGCCCCCGGGTGGGGGTGGGGGGACACTGACAGGAAAGCAGCCTCTGTGTGGGAACCTAAGAGACTTGCTTTCACAGCACAAGGTAGCCTGCTTGGGTCCTGCACTTGGGAGATGAGGTAATGGGTGCTTTTCGGGAGGAGGTGGAAGTGCGAGGGTGGAGCTTTGATTTTCACTGGATACCTTAAATTCTAAGAACACCGTCTGATTTTATTCTCAGCAAACTGGTTTCTCTGCTCATGTGTCCTTATTTCTTAAAAATACAAAGAACCACTCTCCCACCCACAAACTGCCTCTGCGGAGCTATTTTATCACCCATTTCTTTCAAGTACATGTGTGTTTACGGAGGTGGTTGGGGTGGAAAGAGGCTTTACTGATGCCTAAGCCTTCCGAGTTTCTGCAGACCGGGGACTGAGGTGCGCATATTGGATGTGAAAGGAGATTTATGGCTGCCCTACAGCGGGGAGAGGGGTCCCGGGTCCTCCCTCCCGAGACACTCATCCCCCTCCTCTTCTCCAACGCACGCGGCCACGAGTTGCACGGCCGTGTCAAAGCTCTGCGTCTTTCTAACGTCCCCGCTTATTTAGCAAAAACGTGAAATGATTCTCTACGAGATCAGTCCATACCTTGGGGCGCAGATACTCTCTGGGTGATAAAAGCACAATTTCCTTGCTGCCCGTCATCAAGTGACTCCAGCCAGTGCCGGGCCAGCCAGATAAGTCAGTCAGCGGGGCCTGTGGTGGCACGCCTCATTATGCTCCCTGGTTCTGGAGGCGTGAGAATCTCTGCAAGTCAGCTTCCCAGGGTTGCATAGGATGTGTTATGGCAGAGACCCGAGCACCGGTGATTTCATCACTAGCGGCAGCACCTTCCCGATGAGGACAGTTGCAAAACGCCTATCAGGCTCGAGCCCTGAATCCCGGCGATACCGAGAGTGGACTCGGATCCGCCCCCTCCAGCACTGACACACGTGAGCGCAACTGAGCGGAAAGTTCCCCCCGGATTTAAGAAGATGATGTCAGGCTTAGAAGCAGCATTATCTAACGTTGCTAATACTTTTAGGCGAAAATATAAATACACCCACGTTGGTTAAGGCTTCTCAAAGATTTATAGGAGGCAAGTTACATGTAAGTTATAGTATTACCCAAAAGAATACTTTCGGAAATGATTGTTTTATGTTAATATGTACTTTTTTCACTCAAATGTTGACTAGACTTCTTGTTGTCTGGTCGGTTGGCACACAAGGGCAGTACACAGGCTTCAGGGATGACCCTTGGTGCCGTGTCGTGGGAGGTGAGGGTCCTCAGAGTTTCGTTGTTGGAAGGACAGCCCGCATTGGAGTCATAGGTGCGGCAGCGGCGATTGTGCCACTTTGGGCAAACTGACCTCAGGGTTGCACAATCGCTGATTAAAACAAGAAGCACAGAGGCTTCAGGTGCTTGTGGAGACAGGCGTAGTTCACTCGGTTATAAAAGTGCAGTCATGCCAGAGGAACAAGGGGGCTAAAATTGAGGCTGCTGTGGGCTTTTGAGGGGGCAGCCTGTAGAATGATGTATGTCTGTAAGCTCTCCTGCCCAGGAAGCGTTTACAGGATGACAGAACGAAAACTAAAAGTGCTGGTGTCAGGTGTTCCCACAAAGGGCATTGTTGCCACAACAGTCCAGTCCAGAGCTTTAACTGTTTGTAGTAAGTGGATTTGCTTTCAGAGGAGGGTTCCTCGGGGGACGTGAGAGACGCTTCACTATCCTTTTTGTGGGACGTGTGTTTCTTAGTTAACACGTCCCTGGAGAGCTGCATAGTGAGACGCTAGTAGAGCAGGACCCTGTGACTTGGTTTCCATGTGAGCATCTTTCCAATTCGGATGTCTGCCTGTTGAAAGTTTTCTGTGACTGTGTTTTCACCCTCCTGCCCTCCCACTTGGCTGTCTCTGCTGGCTCGGAGGGAGCTGGCAGGTAGCACCTGCTCTGACTGAGCCGCTCCACTCACGGCCACCTCCATCCCATCCTTCAGACTAAGCAGCTGTACCCCAGTGTCCACCCCGGAGGCAGAGGACAGTGGGCGGCAGTGACTTGAAGACAGGCACAGGGGCTGGAGCCCTCAGAGAGGTTATTCTGCTTCATTTAAAAGTGTCCTTTTTGTGACTTTTCAAGCATTTTAAACATCTGCTTTTGCTAAGCTGATTGGCTCTTTTGCCTGTGGGAAGAGCTGGGAGCTGCATCTCGCGGCCTCCCTTCTCCCCTGTGCCTCGCTGTCCCGGGGGCGTCCAGGCAGAACTGCTTCCATGTGGTTTCAGTTGGCCACAGGGCGGTTTGCCTGCTGGGAAGCACGGCATGCCTCGCACTGTCTCTGATGGCTTCCCAGGTGTGGACAGTTACTATGGCAGCCGAGGCGGTGGTTAGAATAATTCAAAAAATAGATGTGAGGAGGAGATTTTTTTTTAAAACTTTGATAGGACAAAATAGAGGTAATTATAGCTTAACTTTCTGGGACATTGCTGTGCCGGGCTGGGCAGCCGTCCCATCGCGCCGTGAACCTGTGCACTGAAACCCTGCCTCGGTGTGTCCGGAGTCTGGCAGAGGCCTCGTCAGGTGGAACGTTCTGAAGGGCATGCTATAATTACGATATTGTGAGGTGGCGTTATTGCATAACTCAGGGACACGCCATTGTCGCCTACCCACTGGGGTGTTGCAAGAACAAGATTTGTGAGTTTTACTCCAATGGAGCTTTTCCAGTGATTAACCGCCACTCCCTTCCCAGACGTTTGGTTCCTTACAAGCAGGGCCACCTCCAGGACCACCGTGACCTAGGGGAAAGGCGCCTCCCGCCAGGGGTTTGGAGGAGTAGGTCCAGGGGCTCCGCGTCCCTGGCTGCTCTGCACAGTGAGGGCACAGCCTTAACGCTCTGCTGGGGGCTGTCGCCAGAGCCCAGGAGCCCACGGTGCCTGCCCGCTTGTCCGCACAGAAACCAACCCAAACCAGTTCAAAGCCGGGGAAGACGTTGGTCATGCAAATAGAAATTCGGGTAGAAACACAGACAGATTGTGCTCAAATGAGGTCTCGTCTCACACTTGGCCAGTAATTTGGTCAATAATTGTTCTAATATACAGATTTATGAAAACCTTTGAAAGAGAAGCAGCACACACTTCCTTCTGTACATAGAGGGATCCTCTTGGGTTAAGTTTTTTTTTTTAACCTTATGTTAAAACAGCACCTATTTTAAACTTTAAAATTTTAAAAGGTTTTAAAATTAAAGAAACTATAAAATCAGCAGCTGCACAATCACATTTACATATATATATATATATATATATATAGTCCTTTATGTTGAAACTTACAGTTTATTTTTAAGGCGAGGAAACAGATAAGCAATAATAGAAATTGGAGTTTTGTTTTGGACTGTGTGGGTTTTATGGTAGAAATGAGGGGCTTAACTCCCAGGTAAGCTTGTTCCCAGGCCAAGAATGCAGCGTCGCCCTGTGAAAGTTCTGTGACCATGGTCAGCTTTGGGTGGTGCACCTGCTGTTCCAAGTAATCTCGGAGACCAGCAGGGCAGCCAGGGACTCGCCGAGCAGGTCGCTTAAGATCCAGCCGAGAGCAGTTTTGAAAGAAAAGGTGAATTTGAGAAGAAATGAAGGTACTTACCGGAGGCAGGCAGCGCTGGGAGCGGAGGTGCGGCGGAGGCGGACAGTGCCCAGGAGCAGGACTGTCTCAGCCGGCTGCTCTCAGAAACTGAGCGGCCGCCCCAGTGGGAGGGGTTTAAGTGGAGGAGTTGCGCCCTCAGGGCCTGGAGATGCACCTGATATTCCTCCTGCCCGCAGCTACGATTCATGTGTTTGCACCCACCAAGCTGCCTCAGAGCAGCGTCACCCATGGGCCAAGCTGAGCACCACTCTGTACCTCCCAGGAGCTGCCTGCTTTCCTCGTGAGTGCCAGCGTAGCGCCATGGAGTGCTGGCCAGGCGTCAGGACCACAGGGTCAGATGTGTTCCTGGTTAGAATAGAGAGGAATAGGGCACAGGTCAGGCTCCCATAAATATGTGATGTTGTAACGAAGCACGTGAGACCTTCCTTCAGCAGCTCCAGCGTGTAGGGAGCAGCAGGCAGATACCGGCATTTAGTCTGAACCGCGTCTCCCCCGCCGGAAGCGGACACTCTGGTGTCTTCTCCCCGGGTCTGAAGGAGACAGCTGTTGCCGTTCGCCCTTTACCCTGTGCCTGGCAGTCTTTGTCCTCCCTCGTCCTCCTCGAGAGAGCCGGGAGGGAGGGAGACAGACTCAGCATTCGCCTCCCCGCGGGGACCTGCCGGCGCTTGCCCGGGACCGGTCGCTGGCCTCGCTCACTGCAGGGCGGGACTGCAGCTGCCGTGGGAATCGCACACCCTCTCTACCCTTTTCGTTCTTAAAAAATAATAACTAACAATTTTTGAGCCCTTTTATCCCCCTCCCCACTTAAGCTGCTTGCTCTTTAGTCCGTGGCTGTGTCCCCTCTGCTAGTGTGGCTGGAATGTGATGTCAGCTTGGGGACGGGAGAGGAGGCCGTGAGCTGGGTCAGACCCGGCCACATGCAGTATTCCTGACACAGCGTCGGGCTTCCCAGCACATACTGTTGTTTTGTTTGTTTGTTTAAAAATGTAAGGCTTATGATTTTACTTAACGCTTCACCATTGGATTGAATTCTTTAAAAATATTTTTAGTCACTTTTGTCCACATTAGACATCGTGTACTGTGAAGAGGAAAATGTGGCTGTAAAGTCTTGTCCCAGAAAGCAGTGGGTCCCTGCTGCTCCCCTTGCTGCTACGGGGGAAGAAGCTCCCCGAAGCTCGGTGCCTTGCCTGCTGTTGCATCATGTCTGGGTGATGTGGGTCGAGAGTCTGGGCTGGCCTCCGCCCTGCCAGCCCTGTGCTCTGTGGGTGCTGAGGG
>PVJC01027542.1:0-23139 GCA_004026665.1 Murina feae
CATCTAGCTAAGCTATTGCCTGCTGCATTAGTCAGTGTTTTCCAGAGAAACAGAACCAATAGGATCTGTATATATCTGGAAGGAAATGATAAGGAATTGACTCACATGGTTATGAAGACTGGTGAGTCCAGATCTGGAGGGTGGGCCTGCTATCTAGACACCCAGGAAAATCAATAGTATAGTTTCGGCCAGGAAGGCCAATCTTTTTCTCCTATTCAGGCTATTGACTGATTAGATGGGGCCCACCAACATTTTAGAGGTGTATCTGCTGGATTATTTCTGTTATTTTTTTAAATATATATTTTATTGATTTTTTTACAGGTAGGAAGAGAGAGGGTCAGAGAGTCAGAAACATCAATGAGAGAGAAACATCGATCAGCTGCCTCCTGCACACCCCCTACTGGGGATATGCCTGCAACCATGGTACATGCCCTTGACCGGAATCTAACCTGGGAACTTCCAGTCCGCAGGCCGATGTTCTATCCACTGAGCCAAAACGGTTAGGGCTATTTCTGTCATTTTAATGATAGTCACTTAAGTCTTGACACATGCTCTATATCCTACAGATTGAAGTAACCAAAATTCTATCTGAGTTATTATTGATGAAAAAGTATTAATAGAGGAGAAAAAAAGAGAATAAGGCATGGAGTCAGCATGACTGCATCAGGGCTTGGGGCTGGCCTTGTGGAGACCAGAGAGGATGTCTACCTCTCTCACTCATGGGGCCTAGTACAGTTCCCTCGAAGCTACTGGGGTGAGTGTTCCACTCACCTGCTGTTCCTCTTTCATGAATCCCAAGATCCATGCTCAGGGGCAGATACCAGGGAGCCACCTGTAGTCCTAGGTCTATATGCCACACCACCCAGCTCGGCATTACCAATAGCCAAACTGATATTTTAGCCAGCTATTTGTTCCTGTATCTGTTTCTCAATTGGTTCCTAGTGCAAAGGAGAAAAAGAGGTGTTTATAAGTAGCATACAATAGGGATCTCAAAAGGGATAGCAGCCAAACTTCTACTCTGTGGGTTGGTCCAGAATCAAGCAGAAACAGCTCAGAGAAATTGACCTTCAGCTGCAAGGTCGGAGTCTGCTTTGGGTGAGATTGTGGGGACCACATCCCACATCCTAACCCATTTGTGTGTATCAGCGGCTGTTACCACAGGCAGTTTTGGGCCAGTTGCCCTCCTGTGTGTGGGGAATCAGAACATGTTTACCCAATAGATGCTGGGGATGGCAATAGGTCTCAGGCCCTGGGATGGCAGTTCTGCAGGATACAAACTGTGGTTGACCAGTTGGCCGGCTGTTCTGATCTTGTTTGCCATCAACAAGGATTCCTGTATTTTATTTATTTCTACAAAGATAGGGGAGAAACCTTGAAGGAATTTTCAGGCAAGATAAGGAACCAAGATCCCTCTACACATCAGTCACTTCCAAGAACTTACCTCTTCAGCTCCAGAAACCTTTAGAAATCATTTGATTTGTTTAATAACACAGGGGGCTTCGAGTCCGTCCCATTTATTTCAATACTGAGGTTAATTGCTTAATGGGCTTGAAGGCCTCCTATCCAATGGCTTTCTGCCTGCCTGTGCTTTGTGTTGGAAAAAAAAAAAATGCCTTTAAAATACATGGACTCCAAAGCTCCTATGGAACAAATAATCCTGGGGCAAATGGGACTGTAGGCCAAGCTTAGGGGTGGGGAGTCTCCTAATTACCAACTGTAATGCAGCCGTTGGTTGCTTCATGGAGAATGTCCCCATTTCCTACCCTGAAAAATTACTTGCTGAGCACTTGCCCATCTTTCTTTTACTTCCTTTCTGCTACCTGAGCCATATGAAGAGGGACTTCCTCATCTACACAGAAAAACTACATATTGCAGGATGTTATTTATGCAAAATGTCCAGACAAGGGCATTTTATAGAGACAGAAAGTAGATTCGTTGTTGCCAGACGCTGGCAGTGGGAATGGGGATTAACTGTAAATGGGCATGTGGGATCTTAATGGGATGATGAAAATGTTCTAAAAATATGTGTATTATGGTGATGGTCACAGTACTTGGTAAATGTCCTAAAAATTGTTAAAATCGTACAATTAAAATGGGGAAATGTTATGGTCTGTAACAGATACCTCAGTAAAGCTGTTTATTAAAAACAGGAGGGGAAAGCTGTTCGGTCAACATGGCGGGGGCCCTGAGTCTCTTGCTCGGGGCGCGTGTCTGTGCTATCTCGCTGTGGGTTCGCGACCGAGGGGGTGGCAGGCCCAGGATCTTCCACCGCGAGCAGGACCCCGATTCTGACTGGGGACCAGAGGAGTGGGAGCTGCAGGAGGTGGAGCGGTACCAGCGTCTTCCCCGGCCCTCGGCCTGCAGCAGGGCCGGCCCTTGCTCCTTCCCTTACCAGAGGCGCAGGGGCAGGTGTTGAGTTCCTCTGGGGCCACGGGTCCCTTCCCCAGCGAGGCCCGTGTAGAGAGTTCGCCCCGCCTGGGGGCTGCTGCTGTCCGGGTTAGATTTCCGGGGCAGCGACACAGAGACAAGGGCTGGGCGCTCCTTGGTGTATCCGAAGATGCTGCAGCCACGCATGTTGCCCCCACGCACGGCTTCTGCCATTGGTTCTCTCCCCCAGTGCTCTGCAACGACAGAAAAAAAGCCATCCTGTTCCAGAAAATTCGGAGGCAAGTGGAGCCGCGAGGGGCCCCGCCCCGGACTCTGACCAGGGAAGCCGTGGAGCAGATCCGGTATTTACATGAAGAATTTCCAGAGTCCTGGTCAGTTCCCAGACTGGCTTTGCTGTTAGCACCCATATGATCAGAAAGGTTTTAAAAAGCAAGTTTGTACCGACATTGGAGAAGAAACTGAAGGAGGATCACAAAGTCCTTAAGAAAGCTGGGCTTGCCCGCTCGCTCTGCCAGCTTCCAGGCCCTGGGGATACCTGGAAGCTGCTTTCTGCAGGCCACCCTGTGTCAGGAGGGGAAGCCTCACCCCAAGGCCAAGGTCACAGCACAGCTTTGAACGTGATAGAACCGAATTCTCAGAGTACAAACACACCGAGGAGACAGAAGGGGAGGAATAAAGGAGTCCAGAGCCTGGAGAAGGAAAGCTTTGTGCCTGTTGCTGCAGCCAAGGTCATCAGAGGGAGCTGCAGAAGTTCTCCACCAGCGACTGTGAGAGCCCCAGAGGCCCTGACAGTGATGGACTGCCAAGGGCGAGGAAGCCGGAAGAGTTGAGGGCAAGAGAACTGGGTGACCAGAACTTCAGCCACAGCAAGGTAGTGCAAAGGAGGCGAGAAAGAGTTCTTTGATGACAATGGGAACTTCCTGAATTTGAACTGGAGCCTGGCTTGTGGAGATGCCACGTGAAACACGGCTAAGCGAGTATGTTTGAGCTGCCTGGATTTCTGTGTATGGATTATCCACCTTGGAAGTGATGAGCCTAAAATGGAAAGAGCTGCTTGGATTTCAGTCTGACCAGGGACAGTGAACTTCACAGGGCAGACGTATATGCGGGCAGCGTGAGTAACAGGCTCCGTATAGTCCAGCTCCTGGAGCATGGCTCCTGGTCTGACCCATGTGGATATTCAGCACTCACCCTTGCTGAGGCTTTCTATGTGTCGAAACCAGTCTGTGTCGCGCGTGTTCGAAGTTCGTTGTATTTGCAATATGTGTTTTGGGAGGAATTGGAAAGTTTTCCTTCTGACATCATTTACTTCTTGATTACGGAACACTAACAGTTCTGGAGCTGCCTGGTTATATTCGTTTTGTGCAAAATAAAGTGAAACGTAGCCATCAAAAACAAAAACCAAAAACAAAACAGGAGGAAGAAAGTGAAGTAAACACAGTGGCCATTGTTGATGTCCTGCCCACATCCCTTAGGCCCTATGTTTCTGTACAGGCTCAGTGGCTTCCACCTCCATCACAGAGCTTTGCCTACAGGCTTTCTCTGGTCACTAGGGCCCACTCTGCCCACATGTGTGGCTCATTGTGATGCAGGTGTTCTCAGGATCTGGGGACCTGAAGGTCCTAGGTCCACTGTGGATTCTTGGCTTCGCTCAGAAAAGAATTCAAATAGGAGCCAGCATAGAGTCTAAAGGGAAAGAAAGTTTAATGAACCAGCAAGACAGAGAATGGCTACTCCACCAACAGAGCAGCCCCTCTCTAGTGGGATTTGCTGCTTTTATGGAGGCTCAATGAATCGAGGGGGAGGGCATTCAACAGGAGGAGGAATATTTGGGACTTTTTCAGGCAGGGGTGAAGACTTCTCAGAAGAGCACCAAAGAGCATGTAGGCCATTTCGTTCCTCCTATGGCCTTTTCATTTCTAATCAGGGCAGTTTGGGGTGCATCTCTAGCATGTTAATGGATTACATTAACCAATAATGAGGCTAAGGGCTACCAAAAGGTGAAATCAGTCATCATGTTGGATCAAGTTGGTCTTCTGCTGGTTCTAAGCCATGAATGCATTGGGGGTTGGGTTTACCATCTCCTTGTAGCCCTTACCAGGTATAGCCATTTCACCACACGCCCTGTCTCAGCCAGAAGTACCAGGGCAGTCATGACCTTTGAGAGAGGCCCTTGACCACTACCTGCTAGGACCAGTGCAGAAATACCCCAGCTCCTTGCCCTTGGGGCATATTCCCTATGGTGTTTCCCCAGAGATCCTCATTCAGGACTGAACTCCAGTTCTCCACAGTGGTCAGTTGTTGATGAAATTCATTGCATAGGCTTCCTTCCCTTCCCTGCTTCAATTTCCCACTCTTCTACTACCATTTCCTGGGATCCCCGACTAAATATATTACTTCCAGCCAAATCTTTGTCTCAGAGTCTATTTCTGGGGTAACCCACTTGGGAAGGGAAGACCTGCTGGAAATTGGTAAGAACTAAACATTGATTAATCCATTTAAATTGAAGGGAAGCCGTAAACTTAGAGGTCTGCTCACCTGGGTTGGAGTCTCGGCTCTCTCTTACTCATTATGTGACTTTGACTAACTTACTTGATCTTAAAGTCTCATATCTCTCATCTGTGTAATCAGGGTAACGCCAGCGTCTATGCTATAGAGCCAGAGTGAGGATGCAATGCAATAGTGCAGCTGGAGCCGTTAGCAGAGGAACTGCAAATAGTAAATGTTTAATACGATGTAATTATATGATTTTATGGGGTGATGACTGGTCCACCAAATAATCACAGACATTTGAGCCAGGCTGGAAAAGTCGGTTGGCTGGATTTTCTGGGGCTCATCCATAGAGTGTGCATTTGTAGCCAAGATCATAAAGCTCTGGGGTTGCTGCTTGGGTGACATGAGTACCACCCTCACCAAATGACATCAGCCTCTCTGGGGATGGGCAGAAAGTGAAACAGATGGTGCCTTTTTTTTGTCTTGATGAACAAACTGGATCCAATACTTCTCCAAAGGGAGCTGTTTAAAGTAATGATCAAAGATGAGTAGAATTAGTTTTATGACCTTTGGAAAAGAAGGGGCCACTATCATATTTTATTTGGTTCCATATTAAGCCTGAGTTGCTCCCTGGATGGGAGTACAATTCTGCTGTGACAAAGTGTGGGACTTTGAAAAGTTATTTCCCTTCTCTTAGCCCAGGTCTTCATCTGCAAAATGGAGATAAAGGAGGCTTACCTCAAAGGGAAATCTGAAGAGTTTGTCATTCATTAAATGTAAAGAGAACTGTGCAAGGCCTACCATGTAGCAGATGGTCAACATCCACTCCTGTTTTTCCCTCTTCTGTTAATGTTTCTCCAGTAGTGTTAATTTGGATAAAAATTTGGTTTCTTCGACCAGTGGGAAATAAGAGTATGTGTCAAGTCTTAAGTGACCATAACTAAATTGGCAGAAAGAATACAGCAGGCATGGCAAGTGCATGGCGCACACGCCATCATTCCCCCTTTCGCAATAACAGCAGACATTACCAATCGATCATTGCTCTTTTCATTTGAGTTTGGATATAGTCCCAGAATTTTTTCCAGCAGAGCACTCTAAGCCATCACTACCGACTGATCAAATTTGGCATGCGAGATGAAAGTCATTTGGCAACCCCTAGTGTAAGCTTAAACATAATGGAGTTTAGCACAAGGTCTGATAGTCAATAAATACTTAATAAACAGATGACTAAAGGATAAATGCAATGAGGTTATTTAATACTGCCATCATTATGTCTTCACTAATTCCTGCTCCTGTAGGATGGAATTTTCCTTAGCAACTAAAGGTTTTGGAGAGTACCTGGAATGCTCATAATTCTAGGGACAAAAGAACATGCTCTGAAAATATGTATATTGGTATTATTTCATCTTGGGAGATTGTCTCCTTTGGTTACATCATTTTTATCTAGTGCTAGCTGCACAGAAAATTCCCTGAAGTATAAGTTATCTGAAGAGCTTATTCTGGCAATGAAGGAGAAATCCTTAATTGGCTGAACATAGCCAACTATTTTCTGACCAGGAGGCACATCTCAAAGCTGCATGTCAGGCGGCTGCAACTGAGCTGTAACGCCAAGCCGATGGTGATCTCCTTAGGAAATTGGTTTTAGCCATAGGAATGCCTCCCCTCCTAAAGTCAAGAGACCAGCTTCTGACATCAAGTCTGCAATTCCAAACATTAGTCATTGCAAGATTGATTCCCAGTCCAGTGTTTGCTTTTTCTATTCTAAATTTAAAAGCATGAATTGTGTTTATACAATTATGGAAATGAAACACATTTATTAGAAACTAGAGGCTCAGTGCACAAAATTTGTGCACTCAGGAGGGGGGGGGATCCCTCACCCAGGCCTGCACCCTCTTGCAGTCTGGGAGCCCTCGGGGGATGTCTGACTGACAGCAGTCGGACATCCTTGGCCCTGCTGAGGAGGTGAGAGAGGCTCCCACCACCACCGCTGTGCTCGCCAACTGTGAGCCTGGCTTCTAGTTGATCAGTGCTCCCCCCATGGGAGTGCACTGACAACCAGGAGGCAGCTCTTGCATTGAGTATCTGCCACCTGGTCGTCAGTGCTCATCATAGCAACCAGTTGTTCCACCATTCAGTTGATTTGCATATTAGCCTTTTATTATATAGGATGCAGCACATTTGAAAGAAGGAAACAAAAGCAACCATAGACCTATCACTTGGTGGCAGTATTAACATCTGGGGTATTTCCCTCTTGTCATTTCTCTGTGCATATTTTAGCTGTAATTATATTTGTATATTACATGTTTATCTCCTAAGTTTTTTTATATTTAACTTTATAACATAGTGTAGCTCCATGTTTTTGCAAACTCTCCATACATACATTTTAATTATTGCATAAATCATAAATATTCCAATAAGTAAATACAATTTGCTTTACCATTAGGCAAAATTGTTCAAAGTTAGGTTGTGTCTGATGTTTTGCTACTGCAAAGATGTTATGGTGACTATATTTGCATATAAGGTTTTTTCCTATATATAGGAGTACTTCCTTGACATTTGGTTAAATTCCAAATATCTCCCTCTCCCTCCCTTCCTCTCTCCCTCTCTTCTTCTCTCCCTCTCTCTCTCTCTCTCCCCCCTTTCTCTCTCTTTCTCTCATTCCCATAGAGACATAAAAAGAAATAAAGTGGGTAAAGTATACATGTCATAAGTGTAGAGCTCAACTTATTTTTACACGTGTTCCCAGTGTACTATTACCCAGATCAAGTTGTAGAACTTGACCCTGAAAGGCACCCTCATGTCCCTTCTATGCATGATATTTAAACAATAATTTGTAGTTCGCTGCTTATAAAGAAACACATCTTCTTCTTTACCCTAAAAAACTAGCAGTTTCTATTCTGACCCAGAATGCTATCACTGTGTTAGATTATAGCATTGCTGTAGTGCACCAAAAATATATTATATTTTTTGCCATTCTGACAAAAAAATAGGTATACTTCTGATTCATTCACACTGGATGGCTATCATTGTGTTGGCTGTTGTCATTTTTGTGGTGTGTTTTTTTTTATCTAAGGGAAAAGAGGCCAGTGCCCCTGACTAAATAGTCAGGTATTGCCCGTTTAAAAATTCTTATGGCACACCAGGTGAAAATTGCTGGAGTATAGCAATATTCTCCTTTATGACCAAGGTGGCCCCTCAATATGTGGGAGGTCCCTCCCAAAGCAAGCTGCTCAGCAGTGTTTCAATGTCTGTGAAAGGAACTCAGAGGACTGCTATTCACTCTACACATGGCTTTCAGTCCTCTTCCATCTGTCCTCAGCATACTGATTAGAAAGTTTATAGATACAATATATTTTATATCCAGTTTAATAAGTGACTTTGGGAGAAGCCAGCATTTTTTTTTTTTTTGCCCTTTCTAGCAAATATGGAACTTACAAATCATTTTGTTGAATGACAACTCGCCGTGGATGTTAAAATAAAATTTCTACACTTACAAATATGTACATGTAAGTAAAAAATATAATGAATGGAAATAAGTACATTTATTAGACTGTTCTCTGGTTTGTTCCTTGCTGTAATCCTAGTCACCATCACATTTATTGAGAGCCTACTGTGTACCAGAGATTATCTAAATTATTTATACACATCACCTCATTTAATTCTCACACTAATCCTGTCCCCATTTTACAGACAAGAAAGCTGAGGCCGTGTGCCACACAGGGAGTAAGTATTGAGACTGGGATTTGAACCCAGTGTTGTCTGCATCCAGAGCTGGCAATTTAATCACCATGCCTTACCTCTGCTAAGGTAACACACCCTCGAACTTGTAGGTGATGGCAGTCTACTGATCTCCTGTTCAGATTTCTGACAATTGACATATTTGAAATGGTATTTGCCAACTCTAGCAAAATAAATCTTCCCTTTTTATCCTTGGGAGGATGCCCTATGTTTGCAGTCAGTAAACAAATGTGGGTTGAGTGACTTTAATATTTTTAATGGCTGTATTGAGATACTAGAGGCCCAGTGCCTGAAAATTCATACACTGGAGGGAGTGGGGGGGGTCCCTCAGCCCAGCCTTCCTCTTCTCACAGTCTGGAAGCCCTCAGGAGTGGGAGGCGACCTGGTGATTAGGGGAAGGCGACGCCCCATCACACCTCTGCTGCTGCCACCACCAACAACGCAAGCCTCAGCTGGCCCTGGTTACCTGAGCCTCGAGTGGCCCTGGGTGACTGGGGGGCTGAGGGGACTGGGGAACTCTGGAGGCAGGTGCATTGAGCGGCTGGGCTAGCCTGGGGGTGGGCATGGCCTTGCCGCACGCCTGCCACCCTGGCAGGGCTGAGGGGACTGGGCACTGCCATCTTGTGGCTGTGGGTGCCACCATCTTTGAGGGCCTGGCAGTCAGTTAGCATATTCCCTCCTTATTGGCTGTGAGTGCCACCATCTTTGAGAGTGTAGCAATCAATTAGCATATTCCCTTCTTATTGGCTGTGGGCATTTCCATGTTTGCAGCCTGTTGCTCAGTCATTTGGTCATCCCTCACTAACCCTCCTCCTGGGGCCTGGTCACCCCACACAGCCTGTTCAGTCATCCGTTTGGTTGCAGTGGTCTCTTAAGCTTTTATATATATATATATAAATATATATATATATATATATATATATATATATATATATATATATATATAGATAATTTGCATACCATAAAAATTCTCCATTTTGATGTACTTACAGTTGTGCAACCATCACCACAACCTAATTTTGGAACATTTCTATTCCCCTCCTCCGAATCCCATCCCCATTACCAGTCATTCCCCTTTTTCCCTTCCAAACCAGCCTCTGGCAACCACTAAGCCACTACTTTCTGTCTCAGTAGATTTGCCTGTTCTGGACATTTCATCTAAATGATGTCATATAGTATGTGGTCTTTTTGTGTCTGGCTTCCTTCCTGGGCATGTTTTTAAATTCACCCATGTGGTAGCATGAATCAGTACTTCATTCTAAATAGCTGTTCAGCATGCCCTTAGTACCTTCACCATGCGAGACATCTTTCTCATTTTTTCCCTGTTCAAAGTGGTCCTCCCTTTCTCAAGTCAAGCCCCTTTATACCCCTCTTCCTCTGTTGTAATTTATTACTTTAAAATATATGTTTTTTTATTGATTTCAGAGAGAGGAAGGGAGAGGGAGAGAGATAGAAACATCAATGATGCCAGAGAATCCTTGATTGGCTGCCTCCTGCTCGCCCCCTACTGGAGAACGAGCTCATAACCCAGGCATGTGCCCTGACTGGGAATTGAACCATGACCTCCTGGTTCATGGGTCAATGCTCAATGGCCAGGCAATACTGAACCACAACAACCAGGCAACACTTCATTCATTTGATGCTAGTAGTTTAGGCAAAGTATTTGTCTCATTCATAAGTAAAATGTATGCATAGTTTTCTCTTCTGGTGCTATTTTGATCAGAACTGAATTTTTTAAAAATTGCAAAGCTGCTCATTACTTTCTGTGGCAGAGGTTGTCAACCCTGGCTGGCTGCACACTAGAATTACCTTGTAGACTATTTTAAGCTGCTGTACCTGGCACACCTGACAAAGACTGAACAGGAATTTCGAGAATGGGGTGAGTTTGGATATCATGAAATTTAACAGGTGATTAAGTCATGCAGTCAAGTCAGAGAACCCCCATGTATGCTGTGGGATTAACACTGGAGCAATCTCTATGTTTTACATAGGTTATATAGAACTCAGCCAGAACCTTCTCTGATATGGGTGACTTTTTCACTGATAAGTCTTTTTCTCTTTTTTGGTAACTGGTTTCTTCAAGTTGTCTATTTTTATTGGTCACTATATATATATATATATATATATATATATATATATATATATGTATGTATTTTCACATATATATATATATATATATATATATATATATATATGTATTTTCCCCCAGGAAGTGAGCCATAGAATTGCATTTTTCTTCTCTTCTGTAACTTTTATTGTGGTTTTTAAAGAAATATAACCATTTTTTTTCCTAATCATATTTGTGTGCACATGTGTGTGTTTTGTGGGGGTGAGGGTGGGGGTACTTAATCTGGTATTTTAAAAAATGAGCTTTTAAATTTATTTTCCTTTCTGCTATTAGTGGTTTCTATTCCATTACATCAAGATTCTATCATTACTAATTTTCTACTCAGAATTTTTTAGTTTATTTTGCTCTTATTCTAACCTCTTGGGGTTTGTAACAAGTTCTCTTATTGTTTTTATTAGTTATTCTTTATAACGAAGGCATTGAAGTCTATTAATTTTCCTCTGACAACAGCTTTATTATATTCCATAAATTCTGGGCCGAAACCGGCTCTCCAACATCCCCTGAGGGGTCCTGGATTGCTAGAGGGCACAGGCCAGGTCGACAGACCCTACTGGTGTACTCTTAGGGTGGGGAGAGGTTGGCCAGCCAGGGAGGGACCATGGGAGGGCTCCAGGGTGTATCCAGCCTGTCTCACCCAGTCCCGATTGGCTGGACCCCAGCAGCAAGCTAACCTACCAGTCAGAGTGTCTGCCCCCTGCTGGTCAGTGCATGTCATAGTGAGCGGTTGAGCAGCCTTAACATATCATTAGCATATTATGCTTTGATTGGTTGAACAGCTGACCAGTTGACCAGACACTTAGCATTTTAGGCTTTTATTATATAGGATTGATTTGAGCAAATGTCTTCTATTTCATTTGTTGAGGCATTTTTTATGTCCAAGTATATGACAGATTTTATGGATATTAAAAAACAACATTTATTTTCTACTAAGGCAAGCATGTTTCTGTATATATCTAATAAACTGAGTTTGTAGGTTGAACTATACAATATCTCATGTCCTTATTTATTTATATTTCTATTTACTTGCTTGATATGGGAAAGAGTATTGATTTCTTCAAATATATAAGTATTTGTTTTATCAAGTTCTCATTATTTTTCAGTTTTTGTGTTTGGTGTTACTATATGGTTGGCATTTCTCTGAGTGCTTTTTAACACTAACTCATTTATTTAATCTCAGAACAATCCTACGAGAAGGGTAAGATGTCCTCCCAGAAGAAATAGGGATGTGAAACACTTGCCAAGATCTCAGAGTTAGTAAGAAGTGGGTGCAGGATTCAGGTTTAGATCCAGAGTCTTGTTCTTGTTCATCCCCTGCACATGACTGGCCCTCACCACCCGTGAATGACTCCTCATTCCAAGTCCAAGATGGGTTCTCCGTCTTCTTATGGACCCTTTTCCTGTAACTACATTTGATGAGTCCCAGGGGAGCACTAGACTCAAGTCAGGATAATCAACATCCTTTGCTGAGATGTTTTTGGATTCTGAGTGAGAACCTAATTCATCCATTGATCCAGCAAAAATTACTTGAGTACCCACTATGTGTCAAGCACTTAGTACTGAGGGTAGAGTATTGAATAAAACAGACAAAACCTGCCTTCATGGAACTTAAAATCTACTGGAGTAATACAACCCCCCCCCAAAAAAACAAACAAACAAACAACACACACATAATAAATCAGAAAAAATGAGAAGGGCAACAGAAAACAACAGAATAAGTAAAGGTGATGGGGAGTGTTGGCCAGGGCACTGTGGTTTCACTTAGGTAATCAGGGAAAGCTTAAATGAGGTGGTTACCTTTGTGCAAAAGTTGGATCAAGGTGAGGGAGGGAGACATACAACATCGGGTGAAGAGCATTCCAGACAGAAGGAGTAATCAGCAGTGTCATGAGGTAGGCCCACCTGGGGAGTTCTGGAGATGGCAAGGAAACCAGGGTGTGGGAGGAGTGTGAGTAAAGGGGAGGGGAGCAGTGTGTGAGGTGAGAGAGGTGATGAGGGCTGGGCGGTGACAAGCCTTGCAAACTCTTACATGGACATTGGCTTTGTTTCGAAGAGAAATGGGGACCTACTTGAGGGTATTGAGTAGACAATGGATGACGGCATCACACTTAACTTTTGCTGGGTTCTCTTTGGCTGCTGTCTAGGGACTAGAGCAAGGTTAGAAGTTTGGAGACTCCTGCTGAAACCAAGGGGGAGCTGATGGGGATTTGGACCCAGGTGATGGCAGTAGAGATAGTAAGATGTGCTCAGATTCAGGAGGGGAGAAGCAACAGGAATGCCAATGAATTGGATGTGTGATACGAGAGAGAGAGAGAGAGAGAGAGAGAGAGAGAGAGAGAGAGAGACCAGAAGAATGCGAAGGTCTTGAGATGGGGAAGCTTTGGGTAGAGCAGATTTGGGGAGGAAGATCAAAAATTCAGTTTTGGACAAGGTCTACTTAATATTGTTTGGAGACAGTTCTCCATGGGTCTCTCATGTTTCTGCAGGTCTTATGAGCAAATGCCCTCATGGCTCTCTGTTGTGAACTACTTTTTCAAGGATGCTTGAGTACTTGAGCAGTCTTGGAAAATGGAGATATTCTCTCTCTGGGGCAGAGTGCATACATGCCTGCTGCCGGGCTAATAATCATTTATTTTTTTTCTCTGGGGCAAAGGTTCAGCAGGTTTGTTTATAGCTCATTGGAACATTTGGGTGTTTGTTTGTTTTTCCAGCCATGTGCACTGTATCCACCTTGATCCCCTCTGCGTCATCCCTCCCGCCATGGGTCTTGGGAGGCAAGGGGAATTGGTGCAAAAATGAATGTCCTGCTGCCTTCTGTGCTGTGAGCAATGAAGTCCTTTGTCTCTGGCCCTGGAGTCTCATGTCTTCCGCCAGCATCCACCAAAGTGTGGCAGGATAACTCATTACCTTGGCAATAGGATAACATCCCCAGATTCTTCACCATTCTTGACAGAGCTATCTATTAGACATGCTAGTGGGGTTATAAGCAAGTGGGTATATGAGTTTGGGGTTCAGGGGAGTCACACAGGCTGGAGCTATACTACTAAGTTTGTGCATTTGCAGCATATAGTGATGTATAAAGCCTTGTATCTGGATGGTGGAGAAGAGAAGTTACAGGACTAAGGCCTGGGAAAAGCCAACACTGGAAACTGGGGAAGGATAGGAGCAAGGGCAATATGGGAAGAGGAGGAACTAACCTGAGAAGGAGCAACTGTGAAGTAGACGGAACCAGAGAGAGCAGGTCCAGTCACCAAAGAAAGGAAGGTGTCCCAGAGGAAGGATAGCAACTGTGTCAAGAGCTGCAGTAGGTCAAGAACTGGTAACTATTAACAGTCAGTAATGAAGAGGTCACTTAAGGGCAGTGTGCACGTGAGGTCCAGTGGGGGGTCAGGGGTGCAGACCCCTGTTTAAGAGGAGATGGGAAAGGAGGAATTGGAGACAGTGAGTTAGACAACTCTTTTGAGGACTTTCACTGTGAAGGGAACAGAAATATGGGACAGAGGCTGGAGGGGGAAGTGGGGCCAAGAAAGACATTGTTTGTGTGTTTAATAGGAAAAGTAGAAGTGAGTTTGGATACTGGAGGGGATGATGCTATAGAAGGAAGAACATTGTGATACAGTAAGTGATGTCCATAAATAGGTGAGTGAGGATGTGATCCAGTGTGCAAAGGGGGGAGGAGGAGGTCTTAAGCAGGAGCCTGGATAGTCTGTCCATCAACACAGAATCATTGCACCAATGCAGGGAAGCGAAGTGAGGAAATGGGGTAGAGGGAGCTTGTAGGCACTTCCTTCTGCTCTCTTCCTCCTTCCTCATGAAAGGAGGTCATCAGGCAGGTGAGGGAGGGTGAAGAATGTCCGAAACGGGAGGGCAGTGCAAACATGTGGCATGAGGGAGTGACAGGGCTTGCAAAACACAGAACAACCGAGTAGCGGCCAGGTCCTATTTAAGGCCTGAGTTGGTAGAGGGAGAATCTGTTCCTTTCCAGTGGCCGTGGGATGGGACATGCAGGCACTGTGGCAGCCATGGTGTTTGCTGCATGGAGAGCATTGTTCTGCTATGAGAGAGGATTAATCAAGCATGCAGACAGAAGCCGAGACAAGGGAGGAAAGGACGGACTGGTGTGTTTGGGTCCTGGGTCCAGCTCTTCCCCAGGCCTGGTTTTATGGATGACCTTCTTTTCATCAGATTGCCTAATTCCATCACACACCTCAGTGGACCAGCTATAGAAACAGAATCCCAGCTTGAGTAACTTCAACCAAAGTGAGGGTGGAGGACTTGGGGGGAGGGGGGTTCATTCTCAGGTTTGAAAAAAAGTTCCAGAGTGGGCCATACCCAACAGACCACAGAAGTATCAGGGACCCAGGCTGCTTTCATCTTTCTTGGCTCATCACCTCTTGCACTGACTTCTATGTCATGGTCACAAAATGGCTGCTGCAGTTCCAGCTGTCCTTTCTACATTCCAGGCAGAAAGAATGGGAATGGCAAGGAGTAAAGAGGTACCCATCCCAACTGAGTTAGCACCCTTTGCACAAGGATTTCTCGGAAGCTCCACAGTGATGTCTGCTGCTCTTTCTTTGATCACCCCTAACTACAAAGAAAGCTGGGAAACCTTGTTGCCTGCTTGGGTCCAATACCCCCTGAATAAATCAGGAGTCTCTGTCAAGCAAGAAGGGAACAATGAGTATTTGGCAGCTAGCAGATTCAGGCATATCCAGTGGCCTTCCAATAAACTCCATTTTCCCTCAAGTCTTTTTGGAATGGATTCCAAGATGTACAAACCAAAGAGACTTGAGAGACACTGAGGAATCACAATAGGTACCAGATGGGTTGAGATGGGGAGGTGCTGAACAGAAGCTGCAAACAAGGTGGGAGAAGTTTTTTTGTTTTGTTTTGTTTTGTTTTGTTTTGGCAAACTACCAACTTAAAGATACAAGGCTAGATAGAAACCTGTCTAATAGAGAACCTTGAGAGGGGTGAGGGTTATAAAATAAAAGGGTATTTGGACAAAAAAAATTGAGATTTAATACATCAGTTGCTCTTAATCCTTTTTTGTAAGATGTCTTTTCACTTTTTTCTTGTTGTATATATTTTCATAACCCATTCCTGCCGTGCCAGACAAATAGTTGCGATTTTACTAATCATGGTTTGGGAAAATCCAGTATGCAAAAAGAACGCCTATGAATTAAGCAGTGTTATTTACTTACTCGTCGTAATAGTATGTATGCCCATTTGAAAACGTAGACATATTGTTCGTTATTTATCCAGCGGACAGATGATGCCTGGTGCCTAAGAGAAACCGGACTCCTCAAGTAGTCGCGTTGCACGAGACAATTCAGTATCACTCAGTATTACTCCAGTGAGGTCCCCGACCAGCCTGCTCAGACTCGACCTGTTCTAGTCATTCCAGCAGATGGCTCCTTTTACTTTCTTCTCAGCACCCGTTACGCTCCGAGAGTCCTTGTTCAGGCATTTATTCATGGGCCTCATCCCCACTCGCCCTACAAGAATAAACGCCCACGAGGGCAGGGACCTTCCAGGTCATGTTTCTCTCTGGATCCCCAGCATGAGCACCATCCCAGGTACTCAGTAGGTCCTCCACAAACATTTGATGACTATTATTTGTTGAAGTCCTCAACACAGGTATTGGCACATAGTAAGTGCTTACTCAATGTTAACTCTCAGCACCACCACCACCACCACCACCATCACTGTCATCATCACCATCATCACTGCTGGTATTGGTACAATTCCTAAACCTATCACCCCAGGGGTCAGATTGGGCTCCACACAAAATAAACATTTATTTAAAGGACAAAAAAAAAATGTCTGCCAGAGTGCTAGACCTGGAGTGTGTCTCCTTTTCAAACATCACAGTGTTGCAAAGGCAGCATAAAGGCTGTGCACAGGCCCTCAAGGGGTCACGGAGTTGGTAGAGAGCAAGGTCAGATAAGCCTGTAAGCAGGGTGGTGGTTCCTGGTTCTCCTGTCCTTCCTTCATTTGGTGTCTCTTCCTCTGCCCCGTCAACCCCACCCTCACCCCCACGCCCCTACCCTTGCCAATCAGTTTCCTTCTGCACAGAGTGGCCACCATCTCCACGTAAGACCCACGCTCTTCCTTGCTGCCTCCAAGTGTTTTCCACAGGAAAGCGTGTGGTCAGAGGAAAGTTATTTGCTACCTAGAGCTCCCTCTGCTGATACACAGGGTGGACGATTGGCTAGAAAACCTGCGGTTTCAGAAGCACAGCTGGGTGTCTGGCAGGGCATGTCGCCTCCCCGTGCCTATGGTCTGATCAAAAGCTGTTTCCTTTCCTTGGGTGGAGTTGGGGGGCGGGGTGCAGGGATGCATGTCCATGGCCCCGTGTCCTTCGGGGGTGTCTGGGGCTTTCGGCATCCCGCCTCCTCTGACCTCCTGTGCCCAGGAAAACTGGCAGTAGCTTGCGCTTTCAGAGGGAACTAGGGATTCCTAGCGATAGGAGGATGCTCTGTGCATAACCTCCCACTGACCCTCGGGAACAGGTGACCGTGCTTATTATTTTTGTTTGGTACAGAAGTGAAACCTTGGGGGGACGTTTTTAATTTTTTAAGAGCAAAGTCAGGGTCTGTTGGCAGAGTCTGGGTAAAAACAGGTTCTAATAAACCAAAAAGGAACAGACACATGAGTAAGATATTTTTAAAAACCCACATATTTGACTAAATGTGAAGTTTATTGAACTTCAGGAGAAGGCATGCCCTGCTCTAGCTCTCCAGCCTCTTCCGTCAGGACCACTTAAGGGAGGGGAGAGCAGGTTCTTTACAGACCAGCCTCCCAATGTGACCAGGCTCACATCCCTTCAACTCTGCCACTGGCCAGTACCAGCGTTTCCTATGAAATCTATAATACCTCACATCCAGAACCCTGCCCCCCACCCTCCCCGGCCTTAGGACCTGGGTAATATTCTTTGTTTTCACCTTTTACAGATTGGAATATCGAGACTCAATCATGTTAGCAATTTGCTTAAAATCACAACTAAAAAGTTCATGAGGTCCTGATGGAATCTGCAAACCTGTGAGCACCACACTGTGATCCACTCCACCAGCTGGTGTTTATTCCACACCCAAAGTTTACTCTGTGCCCTGAACTTTGCTAAGGGCCAGGGATTAATTGAGAAGAGAGATTAATTGCCCCTGGAGCCTTCTATAAAAATACAGGATTAGATTTAGTGCTGCTTCCTCCAGGCAGCCTGCCCTGACTACCCTTGCCCCCTCTGATATATTTGGACATTCATCATTAACACTGCCCTACTGTTATTAAGGAAACAGGTAATGCCTAACATTTATCGAACACTTAGTATATGTCAGTCCCTATAGAAAAAAAAAATCTTTTAATTTTTAATCCTTATAAGAAATCCTTATATGATTATCCCTGCTATAATCCCCCATATTACAGATGATGAGAAAACTGAGGCCTAGAGAAGGTAAATGAAGAGAAGATCCCCCTTTTCCTGATTTCCCTCATAAGCCCCAGCATAGAGCTGGGGCACACCTAGGAGCTCAAGCAGACTAGCTGATGGGTGTACTCTCCCAGAACCTGAGGGCAACGATGAAGGGGACTGAAGGGTGCGGAGTAGGGAGGGAAGCCCACAGCTCAGCTGGAACTTCCGTAGAGACCTGGTTCTCAGCGAAGGCGAGAGTGGGAACCATATTTAAAAAGAAAAATTCCTTAGGGAATCTTCTTCATATCTATATTTCACTCACCCAGCATGATGCCTGGCGCATAATAGGGTCCAATCCATCTGTGTTGAATGACTGAATAAGCTTTAAAAATTCTAAAGAAACTTGCTGCTGTTGCTAAGGCGGCTGCTGCCAGTCTCGGGCAGTACTTGGGCTCTGTCCTCTACATCACGCTCCACAAGGAGGCTTGGGGGGCAGGGAGATGGTCTCGGTGACCCTAGGCGCTTGCCTTCCCGCTCTGCTATCGCAGGTGATTTTTAGCCTCACATGAGCTGTTTATGGCATCCATAACCTGCCCTGGATCTTTTAAACCTCTTTCTCCCGTGGCTTTTTACGAGTTGAAATAAACAAACAACTCTCTCTCTCCAGGGACTTGGGGGCCGATCCTTAACCTCGCTCCTTCAGCCCCGAGGGAGCTGCACCAGAGCCAGAGTGTGGGCCCCAAAGGACTGTGGTTAACGTATGTCGCGTGCAGGAAGCAGATAACATCGTTGCTGCTTAGAGGAAAACTGCAGCCCGGACCTTGAAGCAAAAATGGGCCTGAGGTGGGGGTGCGGGTGGGGGTGGGGTGGAGGAGTGCCCAGGGTCCCCAGCCTCTGCTGGGAACGGGCAGCTCTGTATGGGGGTACTGAGGAGGAGTTCTGGGGGCCAGCTCATCGGGTCCCTCATTCGGCACTAAAGACCCTGAAGGCCTGGGAGGGACGGACGGGCCCAACGGTGTGCAGCACCGCAGTGGCTGCATGGAACAGATAATGGTGGCTCCCTCCCCTGTACCCGCCCTTCCTTCCCAGGAGATCCTGGTGCAGGGAGCTGGCTTCTCCCCAGGGCCAGAGGCCATGTGTGGGACCTTGGCCAGACTGACCAGCACATGCTCTCTTGCTGGCCACAGTGCTTGGCTGAGGGGTGATCTATGAGTAAAGCTAGTTCAGTCAGAGGGAATCTCTGGGCCTTTGAGGGGGCTGCTGGAAATGGGCAATACTGCCCCGCCTTCTCCTGGGCTAGACATGAGTGAAGGATGCCAGCAGTCTCAGCAACCAATGCCAGGCCTACACGAAGAGAGAACCTCAGGGTGAAGCAGACCCCATGAAAGGCAGAGAGGAGAGAAGGGAAGAAAAGGAGCCCCCAGGCCATAGCTCTGAGTTGCTAGATCAGACCTCATTTTCTTGGTAGTCATACCTGCTCCACCCTCATGAAGCCATAGCTCTTCATACTCATCTCTAATGGGACACCCACCTCACTGGGTTTTAATGACTGACATCTGCGTCTGGCTCCTCCGCGAGACCCCAGCGTGGTGAAGGGAGGCTCGGCCTTGGATGCCTGCACCCGTGTCTGACACAGTTGGATGTTCATGGACTCTTATGTGACCAAAATGATCTCTTTCCCCTCCCTGCCTCCTTCTCTCATGGATCCTCTTTATCCCTCCACTATCTTCTTTTTACAAATAAGGATGAGATTTAAAAGTACAGGGGACCAGGTGCAGCACACTCACTTGGATGGAGTCCCCAATTCACAAGCTGTAGATTTGACCTATTTGTATTCTCCTAGTGTTAATTCCTGCCCCTCCCAGTCTCCCCCCTCCCCCCTCCCATCCTGTGTGTTCAGGGCTGCTGTGTAGAAAGAAAGCCTTGGACAAGAGGACAAGGGAGGGAAAGACGGGAAGACTGAGTCAGAGAAGGCTGGGGATGAAACTTGAATCCTTTGGGATCCCCAGTCTAAACCCTCACTGACAGAGGAGGAAAGCTCAGGCCCAAGGAGGAGTTCTCCTGGCTCAAGGTCACCGGAACAGTCCAGCCCGAATGGAAAAGAACTCCACTTTACACAGCGAGACGTGCTCCCCATGAGCTGCGCTCTGCCCACCTGGAAGGCAGGCTTCTGGGTGCTTGGGAAGAAGGACCTGGTGGAAGGCCCAGGGGCCAGACGCCTGGGAAGGTTGAAAAACTCCATAGGGTCCCCCTTTGCCCACGAAATCACTTGCTTGCCAACTGGGTTTAGAGTCTCTTGGCTTGTGCGTCCTTAGGGAGCTAAGAAGTGACTCAGTGAGGCACTTAGGACGTGGTTGGCTCTCGGGGGTGGGTGTGATTCAGAAGGCACTCACGGAGGCTCACCCACAGCCTCCCCGCTGCCCCTTCAAGCCCGGGATCCAAGGGTCCTCTTCGGCAGACGCCTCCGCGGCTCTGACCCTCCAGAACAGCCCTCTCGTAGCCACCTGCCAAGCAGTCTGCGCACAGAGAGGATCCCGGACCGCAAACTCCAGGGCGGGCGGCCCGCCGACTCCTCTGCGCCCGGCTGGCTTCCCACAGGGAAGGCAGGATCTCGGGACCCCCACATCCTCCCCGCTCGCCGCCCCTGGACTCTGAGCGGGCCCGCCCGCACCCAAAGCTCCTTCGGGTTTTCTGTTCTCCCCCTCCTCCCCCGCCTCGTCTTCTCCGCCGCGGGAACCGTTCCCCTGCCCCCTACCCACTCTCACTCCGGTCCTGGTGGGGGTCTGCCCGGTCTGTTCGCCCCCACCCCCTTCCTTTCCCTCCTTTTCCTCCCTCGCTCCGCCCCAGGCCCCGCCCCTCCCCACCCAGGCCCCCGACCCCCCAGCCCGTCCGGTGGCCCGCCCCCCGCCCTCCAGGGAGAGGGTGTGGGAGGGGAGGCCCCGCGGGCTGGGCCCCCCTGTCCCTGCGCGCCGATCCCCGCGCGCGCGCCGGCGCCCCCTGCGCGGCCTCCCGCTCCCGCCTCCCGCCCCCCTCCTCCTGGTGACGTCCGGGTCCCTGCCCGTCTGAAAACTCCGCGCCGCGGCGGTGGAGGCGGCGGCAGCAGCGGCGGCGGCGGCGGCGGCGGAGGAGGAGCAGCGGCGAGCCGAGGCGGCGGCGGCGGCCCGAGCGGGAGCCCGAGCGGCGGCCGGTGGCCGCGGGAGGCACGGGGAGCGCGGCGGCGGCCCGGAGTCCTGGGGTCCCCGCGCCCCGCTCGCCCGCCGCGCTCCGAAGATGGTGGCGGCGCCGTGCGCCCGGAGGCTGGCCCGGCGGTCGCACTCGGCGCTGCTCGCGGCGCTCACCGTGCTGCTGCTGCAGACGCTGGTCGTGTGGAATTTCAGCAGCCTCGACTCCGGGGCCGGCGAGCGCCTCGGGGGCGCAGCGGCCGGTGGCGCCGAGCAGCCGCCCCCGGCCCCGGCCCCGCGCCGCGATCGCCGGGACCTGCCCGCCGAGCCGGCTGCAGCCCGAGGAGGAGGCGGTGGCGGCGGCCGCGGAGGACGGGGGCCCCCGGCGCGGGCGCGGGCAGGCGGCGCCGGAGAAGCCCGGGCGCAGCAGCTGGCCAGTCGGGGGGCGCTGCCCCCGCGGGCGCTGGTAAGATGCCCCTTCGCCTGGCGTCCGGGAGGAGGGGAGACAGCAGAGCCGCCCTGGTCCCACGCCCCCCACCCCTGGAGCCTTGGTCTCCAGAATGGGACCCCCCCCCCTCCCAGCCGGCTGGCTCCCCGTCCCTTGGGAAGGAGGGGTGGGGAGCCTGACCAGGTTCAGGGGGCAGGGGCTGCCCCATCCCGAGTCTAAGGGCTGCCCCTGGGGTCTGGGGAAGTTATCTCCCGAGGAGGCGCCTTGGGGGTTACGGAGCTGGCTGGCTTTTCTGGACGCTCCGACTTGCTCTGTGCGTGTGGGTGTCGGTGCCTCGGACCCTGTCTGAGTGAGTGGATGGTGCCCGGGATCTCCAGCCGCTGCCCACGGTGGCGTTCGCAGCATCTCTGGTTTCGGGCGAGCTGGGCGCAGGCAACTCAGTGCCGCTTGGCGCCGCGTCTCTGTGCCCGGGCCTGAGAGGGGTCTGGGGACAGTGTCCCAAGTCGCCAGCCCCGTCCCTGAATCAAGACTCAGTGGGGGTGCCCAGCCTCCCTTTGGGTCTTCCTCTCATCTGGGCGTCTGCTCTCACCTTGCCCTCTCCTTGTGCCCTCTCTGACTTCTCCACCCCGCTGCCCGGGGTCAGGGCATGGTCTGTCTCCTAGATGGTGTGGCCGGCTCTCTGTCGCGCATGGAGCTGATGCCTGTGACCGGCTGTGTCCCGCCCTGCCATCGTGACTTGGGCTGCTCTGGGTGTTCTGTGCTCTCTGGGTGTGACAGGCTGGGCTCTGGAACCGCTGCTTCCGTAGGTCTCCTGGAGCCCTCTGGTTGCCTTCCTGCGGCCCCCAGTGCCTCCAGGGGTGTCTTGCATGCCTTCCTTGGGCTGCTTTGCTGAGCCCACTGCCCTCGTAGCTCCAAGAACCGGAGATCAGAGTCCCCAACTCTGGGCCAGGGTTTCAGCGCCGGTGGGTGTGTCTGTCTGAAGGCATCACCAGAGCTGTGTGTCTGTCTTTATCTTCATCCCTGGTTACTTGGCTTGCGGGGCCCTCTCCTAGCTCCTGGGGGTGATTGGATAACAGGGGGTAGTTTCAGGATCCCTAGGCACTGAGCACATGTCTGTGTCATCTGCCAGTCGGGAGCCCTCGCTGAAGGCTGCCTGCGGACACCACACCGCGTGAGGCTGGTTGATCTGCTAAACTTCTTTGAGTCTAGGCGACCCTCTTTGCCCGAGTGCGGCTCTTTGTGCTGCTGAGCTGAGGACGCGATGATGTCCTGTCACGTAGCGGTGGCTGGTCTGCGTGGGCACCAGGGAGCTGTCATTCTCTCATTTTGGGGGTAGGAGAGTGGATTGAGATTCCTCCTAGAGAACCAGAACATT
>PVJC01027543.1:0-23205 GCA_004026665.1 Murina feae
TCGGTTCCTTTTGCTTGGAGTTCTCTGCGCTTCCTGGACTTGGAAGTCTATTTCTTTCACCAGGTGAGGGAAGTTTTCTGTCATTATTTCTTCAAATAGGTTTTCAATATCTTGCTCTTTCTCTTCTTCTGGCACCCCTATAATTCTGATGTTTGTGTGCTTGAAGTTGTCCCAGAGACTCCTTACACTATCTTCATACATTTTGATCCTTTTTCTTTTTTCTTCTTTTCTTTTTTCTTTTTGCTTGTCCTGCTGGGTGGGTTTTGCTTCTTCATATTTCATATCTTTGACTTGCTTCTTGAGATCCTCTCGTCTGCTATTGGATGTCTGTATAATATTCTTCATTTCAGTCAGTGTATGATTCATTTCTAGTTGGTCCTTTATCATATCCTTGATAGTCTCATTAAATTTATTGGCAGTCTCTAGCATTTTCTTGAAAAACCTAATAACCGTGGTTTTGAACTCTATATCCTGTCGTTTTCTTTCCTCCATTTCTGTCATTTGTGACCTGTTTCGTCTCCACATTTTGGCTGCTTCCCTTTCTGATTTAGGTGATCACTGCGAGGGATTAACCTCTAAGCCACTTGGTTATGAGAGTCAGCTGTGTCTACAGTGGGAGAATTTCTGTGCTGCAGACACCCTTATGGGGCAAGAGTTGTTTCAGTGGAGCTTTTATGCTCACTGCATCTGCCCCGAGTGTGTTCCTTGTGGATCTGTTTTGTTTAGGTCAGTCCCACTCTGGCCACTGGGTGGGGGCTGGCTCCTGTATCTTTAAGGAGGCATTGATTAAGCCTGTGCCTTAGGCTACTCAGTCTTTTATCTGCAAAAGCCTCTGTCGCAGCTTGGGAGGGGCGGGGCCTCGGGGAGTTTGCAGGGCAGGGTGGAGCAAATAGCTATGGCGCTTCTCAACCCTGCGCTGAGAGACACCAGGTCTCTGTGTCCCACGGTAATTGCTGCAAGCAATGCTGAGAGAAACCCGCTTTGAATTTCCTCCTGATGCCAGTCAGTCCCCCTTCTCTGGGTGTCTGGGTCCTCAGAAACTCGCTTGGAACTGGAGTTCAGAGCCGTTGGGGACTTGTAGCTCTCTCCGTTTTGGAAAAGAACCGCGTCCCCCGGCGCCAGCCCTTCCCCGAGCCCCGTGCGCGTGCCTCCGTACCTCTGTACTTTGCTTCCGCCGCTCCTCTGAGTCTCAGACTCTTCTCTAGTTGTAGGATTTTCACTCAGCCAGCCTTCCTGTGGGTGTGAGTGGTGTCCGTGTGTTCTTTTCGTGGTTTTTCTGAAATAGTTGTTCACGGCTGCATTTACGGTGTCTACCCTATGCCGCCATCTTGTTTCTCTCCTCAACAATCAAAATAACAATTTTAATCTTCATGTTATCATTGTTCTGTATCCCAATTGTCTGAACAATTGTAAAACTTCTAGATACTTCACAGGCTGAATTATGAGGGCTACAGTTGGTAGAGGTGCTTGGCCTGAGAGCTGGTCATTCATTCCTGTAATTCAGAGCTTTCTAAACTAATATTCTATTTACTCATACCTGTCCTTCTGGCAAGGCACCAGGGCATCGGGGGTCCTCCGAGGCACATTCGTTCCCGAATCCAGAAATGTACTGCATGCGACAAAAGCGCAAAGATCACCATTAATGGGATTTAAAGAGCATTTCACAACACTGACAATCTACAAAGGTAAGAGTTTCTACATGAACATGTGTTTGTGTATGATTTTCCATACATAATATCTTTGCTATGTCTTGGCATATGAAGCATTTAGGAAAGATAATGTGTCTGTGTGAATTTTAAAGACTACCAATTAGTTGGAAGAAGAATGCTGGATGACATAAACTCTCCACCCTTTGCTATACTTAGTAAATTTATGGTTTGTTCTTAATTATCCTACCCCAAGAACAGGTTCTTTAATTCTGGTTCCATGAAGGATTCCTTGATAGGGTGGAAGGCTCATGCATCATCTCATCCAGATTAATAGGATATTGCTGGGCCTAGAGGGCAACCTCCTTGGGTTTGGGGAGCTCTACTCCCCACTCATACTCTGAAACAAGCAACTGTAAAGAGGCACATGGATCCATTCTGATAGCAATATTCTTGAGAAGAAGCTTTCCAAATTAGCCTTACTGCAGATAGAAGACGACAGAATCTGTCTCATCTATAAAAATGAAGCTTCAAGCCCTAGCCGGTTTGGCTCAGTAGATAGAGTGTCAGCCTGTGGACTGAAGGGTCCAAGGTTTGATTCTAAACAAAGGCATATTCCACCGTGGTTGTAGGCTCGATTCCACAGGAGCATGCAGGAGACAGCCAATCAATGATTCTCTCTCATTATTGATATTTCTATCTCTTTCTCCCTCTGGTTTTCATTAGAAAACCAGGATCTGCCTACCATCACAAAATGGAGTCTATTCTGATTGTCATTTGTTTACACCCGGAGAAAATAAAGTTAAGGGGTTTCTCAACAAAGTAACGCCTGTGGAGCCCATGAAGCTCATTGTCACAACAGTTAACACAGCTGTGAGTTCTTGTTCGCTGTCTAACTCCTCGGTCAGTCCATAAGCCCCATGGAGTCTGAGACTACAACATTCTTATGTACCGCCATATGCCCTGTGTCTGGCTTATAAAAGGTACTCAGCAGATATTTATTGTCTGATTTAGCTGTCACTTAGATCCCATCCTAAGAATATATGCCTGCTGTTAAGTGAGGTTAGAACCCCCTTTTCTTCTAACTTCAAAACAAATGGCCATGCCCCCACCCCAGCTGTTCCTAATAAATGTACTTAATTTTAGCTAAGGATGAAAGTGCAGCCTTGCTCAGGGAGGGAAATGCCACCATCTGAGCACATGCCTTTAAGAGATATAAGAAGGATATCAGTGGGTGGAGGGCCAGTCCTCTAGAGTGCTCAGCAGCACGCAGAAGGAGGAGCTGATGCAACGCGCCTGCATGTGTGAGCGATGAGCAGGCCAGCAGCTGTCTATATTTGGAAAGGAACACCAAATGTGAAATGTTATGACCTAGAAAGCAATGGAAGTGAAATTCTTCTTTTTGCCTCCAGACACAATTTTTTTTATATATATGAAAATCTATCAGCACTAAAAACATCGAGTTCTGTTATATACAGATTGGTTCACAGCAGCGGCATGCAGCTTGGAATGATTTCTTTGGGGAAACAGCAGAGACCATCCAGCATTCTGACTCTCCACTGAGCACAATTTTCTTCTCTCTAAATGAACCTCATGCTCACCATGAACAGGATGGAATGTGAGCTGCTGAGAAATGGTAATGACCCTAAATTCTGTGAAATGGAATTGAGACCAATCTGTGACTGAAGCCACGGTCACAGTGTCTTTACTTTGTTCAGCTGCCTCATTGTTTCTCTCAGCAAGGGAGGCAAGAGGGTGTGAGTGCAGGGGAGTGCAGCCCACCTATCTGGCCAGTGGGGCCTTCTCCCTTCTTCACAACTGCTGGCCTCAGAACAGAATCCATGGTTATATATGTTCAAAACAAGGGAAGAGAGATTTAGTATACGGAGTTCTGACGCATTTGCTTCCTATTGCTTAAAAAAAGAAATGGAAAAGAAAGTAGCAAGCACAGCTAGCTGGTGATTTGGAAGGGAGCTGCCCAGAGAGGTGTGAGTTCTGAATCACTTTCTCAATCTTTTCTTTAGTGTACTGACTGAAGAGGAGGTTGGAAACCGCTGAGTCACTATCACATCTGTTGGTTTTCCTAATCCTCTGAGAGAAAAATGCCAGGTGAGCTCTTTAGAGCTTTAAAATTCCAGGTCCCTCACTGCTGAAGGTATCTGAATTAAGGAAGCCATTTTCTGCAGCTGCTTTCCCTAGGCTTTGAGATCAAAGATCGAATCTCAACTCTGCTTATATTTGCTATGAAAATCCAAGTCTTCAACTCCAGCTGATTCAGTGACTATGTGCAAATATATCTTATACAAAAAAGTCTAACATTTAGCAAGTGTGTTTATGTTTTCTTCAGTCCAGATTTCTGAATAATTTTATCCAACATAAAAGTATGATTTCATTTCTTTCCAAGAGAATTATATGCATCTCTTCTAAATAAAAACAAATTGCTGAGCTCCATGTAACTTCAGCACCATCAGTTCTTTGACAGCTCCCTACTATACAGTTTTTTTAATTCTCACCTAGTCCCCAGGATATGATTTATTTGTCAAGAGTGGTCCGATCTGGTAACACCTTGATGGGACAAGCAGATGGTGTACCTCCCTTCCTTTTACTGAGCATGAAGAGGAGAGAGAGAGAGAGAGGGAGAGAGAGAGAGAGAGAGAGAGAGAGAGAGAGAGAGAGAGAGATATGTCAGGGTAGAGATGGAGCTACAGTTACCATTTTTACTCTGTAAGGAGTCCAGTATTTCTAATTCACTTGTTGGGAACTTAGACTATAGGTTGTTAGGGGAACTTGCAGATAATTGCAATAGGCTGAAAATGATCCTCAAAGATATTTACATATTAATCCCTGGAACTTGTAGGTGTTACCTTAAATAGCAGAAGAGATATGAGTTTTGCAGATCTAATACTGAAGATGTAATTAAGTTAAGGATTAAGATGGTGGAATAAGCCTAGATTTCTGGGGTGTGCCCTAAATGTAATCACAAGTGTCCTTACTAGAGGGAGGTAGAGGAAGATTTTACTGCAGAAAAGGAAAAGGTGATGTGATGGAAACAGAGATTGGAGTGCTGTGCTTTGAAGATGGTGAGAGCCCATAAGTCAAGGACTGTAGGAAGCCTGGAGAACCTAGGAAAGGCAGGGAAATAGATTCTCCTCTTGAGTCTCCAAAAGGAAGCAGGCTTACCAACACCTTGACATTAGCCCAATGAAACTGATTTCAGAGTTCTGACCTGGAGAACTATAAGAGAATAAATGTACAGTTTGAAGCCACTACATTTATAGTAATTTTTTACAGCAGAAATAATAATTATGTAGACCAATAGGACCTATCTTTAGCTAATCATTAGAATCACCCCAGAGGTTTCTTAAATGCAGACCCCAACCTAGTGAATCAAAATACTTGGTGATGGGGTCCAAAGGTTGCATGTTAAAGAGTGCTTCATGTTATTATTATTACACTAGAGGCCCAGTGCATGAAATTAGTGCATGGATAGGGTCCTTAGGTCTGGCTGGCGATCAGGACTGATCGGAGCTATCTGGCTACCAGTTAGGGCTTTCCTTCCAGCTGCTGGCTGGAGCCTTCTTTCATTCTGTACCACTCCTCGTGGTCAGTGCATGTCATAGTGAGCAATAGAATTCCTGGTCTCCCAGTCGAAATCCAGTGGGGACACTGCATATTAGCCTTTTATATATATAGACTAGAGGCCCAGTGCACAAATTTCAGGAGGTCCCTCAGCCCGCCCTGTGCCCTCTCACAGTCTGGGACCCCTCTGGGGATGTCCACCTGATGGCATGCCTGGTCAGCCTGTGTGAGGGGCTGATGGCTACCCACAGCCCCTTCAGGTTTTGGGTCCCTACTGGGGGGCTTGGTCAGCCTGTGTGAGGGGTCAATGGCTGTGTACAGGCTGGCCAAGCCCCCCCAGTGGGGTCTCTCACCCCATTGGGGTGTGGCCAGCCTGGGTGTGGGCCTGAGGGCTATTTTCAGGCTTTCAGGCTGCCCACAGTCCCTTCAGGTTTTGGGTCCCTACTGGGGTACCTGGCCAGCCTGGGTGAGGGGCTGATGGCTGTCTGCAGGCAGGCCAAGCCCCCCAGTGGGGACCCTCACCCCATTGGGGTGTGCCAGCATGGGTGACAGACTGAGGGCTGTTTTCAGGCTTTTAGGCTGCCCACAGCTTCCATTGACCCAATGTCCCAGCAAGGCTGGCTGGAAGCAGGTTTCTGGGGTTTATTTATCTTCTTTAATTGATACACTGTTCCTTTAAGCCAAGGCCTAGGCAAGTAACGAAGCTGCCTGTCTGCTTCAGCTCCAGGCTTCTATAATTGAGACAATGTTGTCTTAGTAGTGGCAGCCAGGACTGCTGTTTGCTTCACCTCCGAGGCTTCTATAATTGAGATAATGTTGCAAATATGTTGTTGCCTGGAGCCGAGAGAAGCCCAGGCAGCCAGCAAACAGTTTTACTCCTGCTGCAATGGAAGCTGCCTGTTTACTCAGCTGTGTGACTGCTTGCCTCCATCTTGGCGGGGTTAATTTGCATATAGCCGCTCTGATTGGCTGGTGGGCATGGCTTAGGCATCCCAAAGAAACGGTCAATTTCAATATTATGCTTTTATTAGATTAGATTATTATTATTTTGTTAATCCTCACCCAAAGACATTTTCCCATTGATTTTTAGAGAGAGTTGGGAGGAAGGGGGGGAAGAGGGAGAGAGAGAGAGAGAGAGAGAGAGAGAGAGAGAGAGAGGAAGAGAGAGAAAGAGAGAGAGAGAGAGGTGAGAGAGATACATTGATCAGTTGCCTCCCATGGGGGCTCTGACCAGGGCCAGGGATAGAACCTGCAACCCGGGTAGGTGCCCTTGATAGGGAATTGAACCTGTGACACTTCAGTGCATGGGCTGGCACTCTAACTACTGAGACACTGGCCAGAGCAAAGGGCTCTTCATTTTCGAAAAGAGGAAATCAAGACCTATAGAAGCAAAGGAATTTAAGAACACAGGATATGGTCTATTTTAAATTTAATTTTATCTTTTGAATTTTCTTCCTCAGTTTTGCTTTTGTGTAAATGTGATTTCATCTGAGGCTTTGTGTTAACATATCCATTAAAATGAAGAAATAAAAGCTGAGAAATATATATTTTTTAGCATATAATGCTTATTGATTAGAATGACGCAATCTGGCTTTCTGTTTGGATGCCTGATCTCTAGAGCTAACCTTTAGACAGCAGGCTGGGATGAATGCCTTTGAAACTAAGAACAAAGACCAGCCTGCAATTTACATTGGGGTGCTGGCTCTGTGCATAATAAATTGCTTAGAAATTTCAGCAGGGGAGGATTTTAAATATAATTTATTTATAAATGGTAAGGATATTTCCAACCCCTGCTGAACTCCCCCAAAGGATTTTCATTAAGAAACAGTTTTTATGCACTCCTCCAAGACTACACCTTTGATATGATGATTTCCTATGTCTATTCTCCTAGCCTTACCCACACACCTAAGATACAGATCTACACCTCTAACCACCCCTTGGGGGATCTCAACTCCACTGTCCCTGTAGCAACTCATATTTAGCTGAAACAGCCTCGGACCCCAGAACAGACAGGCTCTTGGTGTGTCTTATGGCCACACATTCAATTGCACATTAAATGATAAAAAGGAATGATTTCCTAGAGGAAGTGTTAGGACTTCTACTTGCTGTTTGTTGGCCTCAAAATGACTGATTAGATTAAACAAATGTAATTGGTCAGCTAGAGGCCATCTAGAAAGCTTCAGTACCAGAAAGGTATTGGAGAGTGGGGGGCTGGGGAAAAACAGTAAGACATGTGTTCGTGGTGGGAGGGAGCCCTTTTGATATCTACAGATTCCCAATACAATATTTGAAACGAACAATGAAAGCGTCAACTCTCCTTTTTAAAAATCATCTCTCCTTCATCCCCCTCATCGCCCCCAGCCCCAGCCAGGTCCACAGACACCGCAGTGAAACCTCTGAAGATGGGGCTTGCGCCAGGGCATAAGTCCTTTCTAACGCTGACACTATGGAATTCTCTGAAGCTTCCATAAGTTCTGGCTCAAGGAGCCACAGCAAAGTTATCTGGTAGTTTCTTACCTTCAGTGTAGCCATTTTCCTTCTGCTGCAGGCCTGGTGATTTCAAGAAACCCAAGCCCAGAGAGGGTATGAAGTCCAAATGCTTGTTTCTTCTTTAAATCACTTGCTGAATGTTCTTATTCCCACCACTTTGCTGTACTCACTGGTCAGCAGGTCGCTCAAACTGACCACAGAATTGCCTAACTGGTAACGAAGGGAGAAAGTCCAGCAAGCTTATTTTCCACTAACTGTTTACACAATTGCATTTGTTTACTGACCCGAGGCTGTTTCTGGAAGAGTCTTCAGAGGCCTATCTCCTCCTCACCTGAGGTAAAGATTGACTAGTTATTTGTTCCATTAAAAAAAAGGCTTATTACTAAAGGCAGAGAATTTTTTTTAATCCTCACACGAAGACATGCTTTTATTTTGTATTTGTATTTTTTGATTTGGCCCACATTTGGCTTTGACTATTTTTAAAAAAAAATTAATTATAGAGAGCAGGGAAGAGAGAGAGAAACATCCATGCGGTTGTCTCTCATACAATCCTGACCGGGGCTTGAACCCAAAACCTGGGTATGTGCCCTGACCAGAAATTTAACCCATGACCTTTTGGTGTAAGGACAACGCTCCAACCAACTGAGCCACCCAGCCAGGGTCTAAAGGCAGAGAATTTAAAGCTCTCTAGGAAAGGAACTGAAGCAGTTAGTGCCTGCTGTGTGTGGCAGAGACTTCTCTACTCAGTCTTGACCCAGGACAGGAAGGAATAGGGAAGTGTCACTCTCTGGAGAACAGTGAGAAGAACTGTGCTCTGGAACACGTATTTACACACAGCTGCCTGAAACAGGGACTGGTCTAGACAGCTCTCCGAAGGTGCCTTCTACGGATGAGTTGGGCGAATTGTTCAGAGCTTCCAAAGCAAAGCAAACTGAGATGTTTACCACTGCTCCCTCAGTTCCTTAAATTCGTATAAATTCTTTAAGAATCTTGTTTCCTAACCTTTTATTTCTTTGAAAACAGACCAAGGGATTACTTTCCAGTCACTTTTTCCGTGACTTCCTTGTCCTTCATTTTGGCTGTTCTCCTTAGCCATGGTCAGGTATCAACTTCGTGGCTAATTGTATTCAGGAAGGAAGAAACCATATATCGAATGCGACCTCTTGCCAGATTTTTCCACAGACATTACCTCATTTAATTTCACACAAAAAATCTTGTAAGCCAGGCTGTATTATTACAAACTCAAGTGCAACAGACCAGGCAGAAAATATAAATGGGTTAAGTAGGCTAAGTGATTTTCCCAGAGAAGACTTTTATATGAAGCTCCAATTTTGAAACATTGCCAACTAAATGAGTGAGTGAATAAAACCACTGTGGCAGATTGCAAAAAATCTACCAATGCCCTCCCATCCTTATATGCATGCCCCTTTGCAACGTGGCTTGGCTGCTCCTCCCATCAGGAGATGGAGTATTTTTTATTTTTACCTCCTTGAATCTTACTTTGGCTAATAGCAAACACAACACAAGCAGAGGCTTGAAAAGGGCTTGTGCCTTCGGATTTGTCCATTTCTTGCTACTTGAGACAACCATGCAAAGCTGGACGGGCCTCCTTGAGAATGAGAGCCCACACAGAGAGAGAAGTTCAGGCGAAGCTTAGCACTCACTGCCAGCCACGTGAATGAGGCTGCGAGATGACTGCAGATACATGGATGATTGCAGGTGAGATCTGGAGAACCACCAGCTAAACCGAGTGCAGTTGCTTCCCCATTCAGATGAATGGTCTAAGCAACCTCGAGAGGTCCCCAGGCTCTAGCATACCGTGGCAGCAGCAGAGTGATTTGCCTTTGTTTAAAGAATTAAGACAGAGAAAGCCAGACCAAAGGGGCCATGCTGATAGGAACAAGTGACAGGTTGACAGCAAACTGTGTGGACCAGGCAGCTAAGTATAGGGCATCTCAGCAGATATCAGCAGACAGATGACACTGGTATTATATAAGCCTCCTTGGAATTTATATGCAAACCTGGGAGGAAAGGGCTATAAACCCCAGCTTAATGAAGACTGAGTTTTTATATTTCCTGTAGGTTGCAGACTCAAAAGTAAATTCAAGAATAACCAAAAATGAATTCAAGGAAAATATTTTTTGCAACTGAGTTTATGAGTACATTGGATCTTGAATCTCTATTGATCTTAAAAGTTAGTCTTTGGTGGTTAATAAAATAAAATAAATAGGAGCCAGTAAGAGATAAAGGAAAAGCTTTACTGCTTTATTTTTTCATAGACTTTCTATGCTCTTTCCATTGAATTAGATTTGAAGGCAGATTGAAGAGGTGTTTGGGTTCTTCCTGAGGTGTGAGAGATTTCCTAGAGGGTGGTAACAGATCCTTGACTGGATGAAAATTACTTTGAGGGCCCTGAAAACATTTAAAATTGAATAATAAACCTATCACTGAACTTTAGGGATGTCTCCAAGTAGGAACTATTTCTTATCTTTTTCTGTTTTTATAGCAATGATTCACTAAAACAAGCACTTCTAGTGCCAGGCACTAAGCTATCTACACACAAGGGGATATGAGAATAAAACACAGGGACAGATAGTTCTGATTGGCATTCATTTTAATGTAATCACACACTCATTTATTTAAAAAAATGTTTTTATTGGTATCAGAGAAGGGAGAGGGAGAAATACCAATGATGAGAATCATTGATGAGCTCCCTACTGGGGACTGAGCCAGCAACCCGTATATGTGCCCTGACAGGGAATCTAACCACGATCTCCTGGTTTATGGGTCAATTTCTTTATTTTACAATTACCGAGGGTCTAGTTGCCAGACCCTGTGAGATGTGGCGGATACTAGATGACTAAGCCTCAGTCCTGTTCCCTAGCAGGACAGCATGCTGGTGAAAACTGACTAGTAAATGGGCCATTACAATAGAGCCCCACATGTGTTGCGACAGGAAGAGTCCAGTGTGCTCCTGGAAGGAATGGGGGGCTACCTCGCCCAGCCCAGGCGAGCAGGGAAGGCTACCCAAAGAAGATGATGCCTAAGCCAAGTCACATAGAATAAGAGTTGCACAGGGCACAGAGCAGAGGGCAGAATGTGCGCCAAGACAGAGAAGGGGAAGTACAGTGCATTCAAAGACCTGGGTTTAGGGCAGGGCGACTGAAATAGCAGAGTGGAGGGGTCTAGTGAGGGAAGGCTTCCAGGAAAGGGAAGGTTTGATCAGACATTTGAAGCAGGGGAATAGGGGGACCTTCTAGGCTGGGTACGTGCTTTAGGGTTCAAAGACAGTAAAAGAAGCAGTTTGTGTGTAGGGCCAAGACAGACATATATTGGACCAGAACAGAGTCATAATATCAAAGAGGCAAGAAAACAGAACAAAGATGCTAAAAAACAGACAGGGGAGGATGGATTCAGTACACCAACCTAGGGAATAGGTGAAGAGAAGAATTTGAAAAGAACCAGGAACGGGAGACCCCAGGGGTCTGCTTCTCCCAGATTCTAGCACAAGATAGGCCTATGCTCCACAGAAGCCCTGGAAGAAAAGTCAGAGAAGTTTCAGAGTTAAGGCTCCAGGGAGTGGGGACCAGGACCAACACCAAGTGCAACAAGTGCTGCTGAGACCTCCAGCCTCCTTTCCCAGTGCACTTCCAGCATGCTATCAGCAGGTGCTTGACTTCCCGACAAGAGACTGGAGCACTCTTCTCTAGGACAGTGGCTCATAAAGACTACACATTTTGATAAATAATTATCTATAATAATAAAAGCATAATATGCTAATTAGACTGGATGTCCTCCAGGACTAAGCCAGAGCTGTAGCCGCTATGTCTGTGAGGGAGGAATCCAGGCAGCTGCCCAAAGGCCTACTCTTGCATGAATTTAGTGCATTGGGCCTCTAGTTAAATATAAAAAGTAAAGTCTTTCCAGAAATGCTTTTTTAATTAGATGGTTCTCTTCCCCCATTAATTCCTATATCCATAATTAATAATTCTTGTTTTTAGAATGAGACAAGATTCAGCATCATTTAAGCTTTTTTTTTTTTTTTTTTTGTTCTACAGACATAAGCATGAGAAAAAGTGTTTGTATACATAGTAGATATGCCTGGAAGGAATTTTGCTATGGTGTCACTCAGTTCTCCTCCTGAATTAAATACTAATAAATACAGTGTTCTATCATTAAACATTATTTTTAATGACCTACCAATCAACAACTCAGTAGGGTCTTTAATTTTGTTTCAAGGAAATAGTTGGACATCTGATTGAAAAAGGCTTGGTTATCTAGCTATGGGAAACACTGACTTTAAATTGTACCCTTTCACTTTGAGGCACTTTGTCTAATTCATTTATTCAATTGGGTTGGGAAAATAAGAATTTTAATTGCACATACCTTTGCCTGTATAATTATATTTGCTAAAAATGTTTATTTTGCTATTTTGACAGTCCAAACAAGAAGCCGTGCCATGAAAGAATGTGTCACAGCCTTGGATATTTCTTACCAAAACTCTCTGCTTTGTTCTCTGGAACTCTTCCTTAAGAGCTCTGCATTAAAAAAAAAATAATTTTAAGAAGTGGAAAAAAGTCCTTCTTTAAGTAAAACTAATATCCAGAATTGTCCTTTTGTTGGCATCCTGAAGACATGTACAGCTTGGGACAATATACCATGTGTCTATGGTACTACTCGTAAGATGCTCCTTTTTGGTAGTGGGGAAGGGTGACAGTGAAAGTAGAGGTAGAAAATAAGAACCAGCATTAAGGTGCATTCACAAGCATTTCAATTTTTAAGGACAGAGGGAAAGTGATGACCTGAGAAAATGACTCCTGTAAAACTATCTGTGCTCATGTACCTCCTGGAGGGGTATTTGAATTCATCTCAGTTGGAAGACTGCCTAGCCACACCAAGAAACTGGAGAACATCATCTGCAGGAAGCTGGGGATTGTACAAAGGAGAGCTTACCGGACAATCACTCCAAAATGGACTTAGAGGATGGAGGACTCTAGGACAGATGTCTCCAATAAAGACATGGAACTGATGGATTACTTGTACTTTATGGCACTGAGCAAGACCTTACACCTTTGTTGGAGTTTGGGGGCTTAATTCTTCACCATTATTTATTGACTAGAGGCCCAGCGCATTAATTCGTGCACAGGTGGGGTCCCTTGGCCTGGCTGGTAATTTGGACTGATCATGCTATCTCATCCAGTCCCTATCAGGGTGGGAGGTGGGGAGGGACTGCAGGAGGTTGGCTGGAGGGGGGAGGAAGGGGACACTGTGGGAGGTTGATTGTGGGAGCACAGTGACCACCAGGGGGCAGCTCCTGTGTTGAGCATCTGCCCCTGGTGGTCAGTGCACATCATAGTGACTGGTTGACTGGTTGTTCAGTTGTAACCATCACTTAGGCTTTTATACATGTAGATGACCTTGGTAAAGCTTAGCAGTTAGTCAGCTGAGAAAATAAATGTGATGTTGGTTAAAAAAAAAATCCAAGTATAAGTGGACCCATGCAATTCAAATCTGTATTGGTTAAGGGTCAACTGTACAAAATCCTGGCCCCATCCTATATACATAGCACTGGGAGACAGGGGTCAGATAATTCTTGGAATCTGCATTTTAAACAAACACTCAGAGTATTTTTACGAACTTTTGAGTTTGAAAGCCACTGCTTTAAGTCCTTAAATGGAGGCGATGAATTGTAACTGGAAGTCAGATCCCCTTCCTACTCTGTGGAGCAGCCCTGGCAGGCTCCAGCTCCAGTTTTGCATCAGGCATATTGTGGAGTGTTTGAGGCTCAGGGTTCTTCCAGGGCTACATTTCCTGGGACCCTTCCTTTCCTACTATGGTGATTTAACTCAGTCTTGGGACTACAGGGAAATCCATTTTTTATTCCCTTCTCCTCCTTTCTCCAAAACAGTATCGCCTTTGAATTTTAACAGATATTAAATCAATGCAGACATCCTGTTAAACCTTTAATCTTCTTCAAAAAGATGCTACCTATGCTTTAAAAATTTCAACTAAACCAAGATTTATTAAACACTCATGCAAGGCTCTACCTACGTTGGGTGATACACCCCACATTATTACTTTTTCAAATATATTTTTATTGATTTCAGAGAGGAAGGGAGAGGGAGAGAGAGAAACATCAATGATGAGAGACAAGCATTGATTGGCTGCCTTCTGCACACCCCTACTGGGGATTGAGACCACAACCTGGGCATGTGCCTTTGACTGAAATTGAACCTGAGACCCTTCAGTCTGCAGGCCAACACTCTATCCACTGAGCCAAACCAGCTTGGGCACAGCCCACATTATTGAAACAAAGACTGAAATGCCCTGATTATGGCAGCAATTAGTAGCTCTTCATTCCAGCCCAATGCCCCAGCACATGTAGAGCATTTTCGCAATGCACAGGAAAGCAGCAGTGTCAGGGCACTTGGATTATACCGTGGGTGTTTCAATTTCAGGGACTTCTGAGAACCCCAAATAAAGCTGATATGGATCAAACCCTTTGGGAGAGCTCTTTTTAGAGCACTAAGATGAAGGACCACACCAAATCCTTCCCAAGAAGGGTCCTACCATCGGAGGGACAGATGACTGGCCATGTGCCTGCACATCTGGTTGCCTCCACAATGAGTAAGGACATTGGCTAGACATCTAAATCACAACAGGAAAAAAAGTCTTTCTCTACTGCTAGCAACTTGTTCCATTAGAAAGTAAGAAAATTAAGATTTAATTACCACTTTTTAGGAAGCACTTTGGTACTCACACTTGTTTATTATTTAAGAGCAATTTTTATGAGCAGATCTCAGGAAGTCTCAGCAAAAAATGCAATGTTTCAAAGCCTTCTTTTTGAAAAACTTCGGCTAATAACTTTCATTTTGGCAAACAACCTTATTTGTTGCTACTCATATTTGCAACAAACTTAGGCTGTTAAAATTTTTGTTTTTTCTTAGAAAACTTTAATTCAGAGTCAAGCCTGACAGTAAAAAGAAATGGAGTTTAGGAGTAATGGCAGTTTTTCAAGGTTGACCCTAAAGTCACCGGTGATGGGTTACTATTTTTTAATTAGGGAGAACATAAAGAAAAACTAGGATAGATTTTTTTTAATAAAGGGAAAGAAAGAAGAAGAAAGAGTAAAGAAAGAATTATTGATTTATTTGTTAGTCGGCTTAGGTCTTTATGAACAGTCTGGGTCACAACACACTTGTGCCAAATTTCACACGCAGATCCTGATTTGCATAGTTCTCCTTTATGTCAAAAAAGAAATCAGGACAAAGTCTTGTGGGGGAGGATGCAAAGAAAGTCTGAAGAATATTCTAGCTGATGAAAAGTGCTTTAAACATTTTTTTGCAAATTCCGAAGACTGTCTTTCTAAAAGCACTCTCTAATATTCTTATTTTAGCATTCTCTCTCAGCATACCTTGGTTTCCAAGTACTTCTGAAATGTAATTAAAATGGAGAAGTGAATTTATCATTCCCCCTAGTTTTAAAATGAGCTGAAACTATGTATTTAATATTATTATTATATTATAACTAGGGGTCCGGTACACAAAAATTTGTGCACTTGGGGCGGGGGGGGGGGTCCCTCAGCCCTCTCTGTGCCCTCTTGCACTCTGGGACCCTCGGGGGATGTCTACCTGCTGGCGTGCCTGGTGAGGGGCTGATGGCTGTCTGCAGGCTGGCCAAGCCCCCCCAGTAGGCACCCTCACTCCATTGGGGTGTGGCTAGCCTATGTGAGGGCCTGAGGGCTGTTTTCAGGCTGCCCACAGTCCCTTCAGGGTTCAGGTCCCTACTGGGGTACCTGGCCAGCCTGAGTGAGAGCCATTTTCAGGCTGCCCATAGCTCCCATTGACCCAAGGTCCCAGCGAGGCTGGCTGGAATCAGGTTTCTGGGGTTTATTTATCTTCTATAATTGAAGCGTTGTTATCTTGAGCAGAGGCCTATGCAGGTAATGAAACCTCCTGTTTCAGCTCCGTGGCTTCTATAATTAAAACATTGTTACCGTGAGCAGAGGCTCAGCCAGCCTAGGCAGGCAGTTGCAATGGAAGCCTGCTGTTTATTCTAACTCCGTGGCTGCCATCTTGGCTGGGTTAATTTGCATACAGCTGCTCTGATGGGCTGGTGGGCGTAGCTTAGGTGTCTTGGAGCAGTGGTCAATTTGCATATTACTGTTTTATTAGATTAGATATAGAGCAAAATCAGGAGTGCAGAGATCCGCAGCAGAGGCAGAGCCAGAATGAGGGTGAAAAGGTGTTGTTGAATAAGGCAGTAAATTACAGTTTTTGTAAATCCGGTTTACCTATTTAAGAACAACCAGGGCAGAGAGAATTAAAGAAGCAAAAAGATGGGTAAAAAAAAGTGACAAACAATTATGCATATACACAACCCCCCCCCCCCCCCAAATTCTGGCTTATGAAATCCAAGAATTCTAATTTATAATTCATGTAAATGTGTTGCTATGGAACTTATTTTTACTTCTCTCCATAAATACATTGTTGACACAAAGAATAATATTCTTAGTTTATAGACTACAGTTAAGAGACATTTCAGGAGTTAACTTTTCCTTTAAAAAAACAAGCAAACTTGAAGAGGCTACAAATCATTCTTACTGCGTTTGTGCAGGTCTTAGATTTCACCTTACCCATTTCCAAACAGATAACAGTGATCCTGCAGATAGCTTTAACCTAACAAGTGAAGAATTTAGTGAGATGTCAATTTCTAGCAGAATTCTTCTTTTTTGGTACTGCTGTTCTCTATGTATTATTAATCTATTTATATTTAACTCCAGCCATTAGTCCTCCTCTTCCAGCACTGAACCATTTTCAAAGGAGAGGATAGGGAACAAGGGTTGCTATTATTAGGCATCCTTGTGTGTGATGAGGGTGGAGATAATTAAATAACACGATTTTGCTTTGAAAATGACAAATATTGTTTGGGGTAGACAACTCAGGGCTGGTTAACATAACCTTTCCCCTCCGGAAGGTAAAGCAGTAGAGATACATTTTTGAAGTGCTTCATTTACAGACCCAAAAACGCTCCAGTTCTAGGCAGGAGTAAATTTTCTCTGCAGCACTCTGTCACTGTTCATTTACTGCATCATTTTGACAACATCTCATATTTCCATAAGGGTTTTACATAATCTATAAACAGGGACAGAAAGGTGAGAAACAGAGAGAATGGGGACAAAGTTCAGACCTCCCGCACTGTCAGTTCCTTTTAGTTTTCCATTAAAGGGTGAGGGTGAAGGCTGGCAGTTTAAGATGATTTCATTAAAAGGCTGAGACATTAATAGTTGACACAGCAAGAAGAATGCTGTGAAAAATTGCCACTGCTTTCTCACTCTTCCAAAGGATGCACATCATTCAGTCATAATGAAGGCCCTTTAACGTTCCTCCCCAAAACCTCTTTCGATCAGGAAAGCCTGGAATCTGTAGGCAAGAAAGATAATCACAATAAGTCTTAAGCAGGCAGAGTTCGAATGCTAATAGCCTTTAAATTTTTTTTCTTTAAAATGTCTGTCTATTGTTCCTGAGAGAACCACCAGTCTGTGGTTTTACTCAGAAAACCACAGCAGACTAAATAATAAACATACATTTTTCCAAAATGAAAAACATTTGCCAACAAATTGGTGACAGGGTAATCTAAATCAGAGAGGATGAAGGTGAATTTCAGAATATTCACCTATTAGACTTTATGTGAATTATTTGCTCGTAATAGACTTCAGATATATATCTTTGGTGTCTTAAGCAAACGATTTTATTTTATTGTGTAATCTTATTCCTAGATTTTATTGATTGATTGATTGATTGATTGACTGATTATCTCTTGGACTCTTACCTTCCCTTGATCTTATTTTCTTTTGGGTTTAACAGTAAAAAAATCAGTTGCTTATACTTACAAAGGGACTTCCCCTACTTTTTTTTTTAACCATTTCTGAAAATAAATTTGGAAATCACCTCTCTACAAATTTAAGAACTCATTTTATAAAGAAAAGATAGATACTGACCTGATTACTGTCTCTTAAAAAGTATCTCTTTTCTATGACCTGTGAGAAACAAAGATTTTTAAGAGTTTAGTACACAGATCTGGAAAAAGTGCCTAATTGTAATGGTCATTCAGGGGACTAAAAGGCATATATCCAAATTAAGAGTCTTTTCAATAGCTATAGACTTCTGGTACAGTGAGTTGAATTGGTGCTAATGGGATCAGGATTGTAGGATTATTTCCTAAGTGCCTGCCTCATTCCAGAAAGTACTAATAGATTAAAAAAATAAATGAAAAAAAATGACTAAGTAATCAGAGAATGACATTTGATCCCATGCAATTTTTAGTATACCAGAGGCCCGGTGCATGAAAATTCATGCACTGGACGGGGGGTTCCCTCAGACCAGCCTGCCCCCTCTCACAGTCCAGGAGCCCTCAGGGGAGGGAGGCGACATGGCAATCAGGAGAAGGCAACGTCACCAATACACCTCTGCTGCTGCTGCCACTGCTGGCAGCGTAAGCCTCGGGCTGGACCTGGGCAGCTGGGCAGCCACCATCTGAGGCTTGCCTGCGCCTCAGGACAGCCCTGAGCAGCTGGAAAACTGCCATCTGAGGCTTGCCTGAACCTCAGGCTGGCCCTGGTTGGCTGGGAGGCTGAGGGGACTGGGGGACTCTGGAGGCAGGGGGGCTGAGGGGACTGGGAGCTGCCATCTTGTGGCTATGGGTGTCACTATCTTTGAGGGCGGGGCAGTCAATTAGTATATTCCCTCCTTATTGGCTGTGAGCACCACCATCTTTGCGATGGCATGAAGGTCAATTAGCATATTCCCTCATTGTTAGATAAGAGGAAATTTGGCTCTCAACTTCCCAGCAGTCAGTCCTAAAAGGTACCAAACAGAATTCATACGAAAAATGCAAAGCCCCTGTCTACTAAGAGTACCGTTATTCCTTAAAGAGGAGTCTGTGTAATCCCTCTAGTGAACACAGTGATAAATTCTATAGAGCCTCCATAGAGAGAGATGACACAACATCAACAGTGTCAGTTAGCATCTTTTTACGGATTTAATCTGCACCCGTAATTCAGCAGTTTCAGAATTGTCTGTATTTGGTCAACAGGAGAAACACAGTAAAGCAGTGGGTGCATCTGCACAAATCCATCACTTCTATGATAAAGAAACCCTCAAATGGCATGCCCTAAATGGTGAGTTTAAGGAACACCACGTTTTCATATTATGAAACACATTTTAAAAAATAACAAATTCTGTTCTAACACTTGAGAAACTATAATGATTGCATAGGCAGTATTGTTTTTTTTTAGCCAGAGCTGTTGTGATTTAAAAAATATAATCAATAAGAATACAGATTAGCTGGAGATTAAGATACTGGAATCTAGAATTATAAAAATAAGAATTCCTCTGAATAAATGCTGAGCATCTTCTTCCAGGCCTGTGTCAGCTTACTTTAAATGGCCTGACAGCCAAAATAGCTAGATTTTTCTATCTTAGAGATTATGGTGAGTCACTGTTAGCCACAAGAGACCCGGGATAAGGTTGCATTCACTGGCACCCGAGGTAGAAAAGTTGGTTCATGATCAATATACATTTCAAAATACTTGGTCTTAGAGAAAGCAAGAAGGGACTGATTCTCTTTCCTTTCTTGGGGGCAGGACAGGAAAATCCTATCATTCTAGAGTAGGGAAGAATTACTACTAGCCAAGGGAGTCTGGAAGAGGTGTCAGATTCCCTCTTGGAAAAGAAATCTTTACATTAAGTTCTTGGGGCCCTGCCCAGTGTGGCTGGGTTGGTTGGAGGGTAGTCTGGTGCACCACAGGGTTGCAGGTTCAATTCCTGGTCTTGGCACATTCCTGCATTGCAGGTTTGATCCCTAGTCGAGGCGGGTACAGGAGGCAACCAATGGATGTCTCTCTCTCACATAGATGTTTCTCTCCATCTCCCCTTCTCCCTCTAAAATCAATGTGGGAAAAATTCTCACAGATATAAGATGTATAGAAAACTGGGTGAAATTTAGCTGCCATATCTTTTGGTTTCTGGCAACCACCTCAGTCTGGAGGTCTGGTCAACCTCCTAATCTGTATACCTTTGGTTGTGATTTAGGCAATGACGAGAGAAGTTACCTTTTTGCTTTTGCTCAGAACTCCCTGCCCTCAACTTGCAATGTCCTCTTACTAAATCTTGCTCTCTTCTTAAAATTCACCAAGTTCTCTCTGATTTTTTTTAGAATAAAACTTTGACAGACAACTTGGGTCCCACTAGTCTATAACCCATTGTTTCTCTAAGATATAACATTACATTTAATATTTCAACTCTAAAATTATTAAATTATTTAAAAATCTAAACAGTATATTATGAGATCTTTCCATGTCAGACACAGACCTATAAGATGTTGCTATTAGGGGATAGTATTTTGTATCAGATGGGATCAGGGATCTAAACTAAATGGAAGCGCTTACATTTTAAGTTTGAAAACAATGTGAACAGAAAATGTGGTTCCTTGCAGTGCATCCCAGTTAGAAAATGCGAATATTTGTACAGCACACTGGGGTAAATGGAAGAGGTTGCCAATCACCCAGCCTGAGGGACTCTGCTGCTTGGAGAAATGAGTGGATCAATATCTCAGTACAGCTGTACCCTATTTGCGACACACCAGTTGGGAAGTTCTGCAATGAAGCAAAAATTTCCCCATGATCTCATTAAATAGGGAGGGTGTGGGGCTTTATCTTTGCTGACATACTGGATAAAGGGCCAAATATTAAATCCCTAAATTGCTAGAAGAAAAAATGATTCATAAAGAAGATCTATGAGAAAAATGTTTCTTGGAAGATTGCACTTAAAAGGAAATATAATACAGAAATTAATCTTTTTCAATAGCATACAGAAATACATCTTATTTTACTTTACTACACAATGTCAGCATTGGGCAAGCAACTTAAGCTCGGCCAATACTATGTGAAATGCAGCTGTAAGGACTTATGAAATAAAGACAAACAGTGCTCTAATTTACTAGCATGCTGAGTCATTCTACATTTTCATTCTACAATAAGATGATGCTAGCAAGAGTCAATAACTTTAATGCAGAAGTTTCTGATAGGGAAACATTAGGGAATCAAGAAGATTACCTTAAAAGTAATAGTAAGAACTATTAATAGCTCGGAGAGCAAAATGAACTCAGGGCTTTAACTAAGTAGAATCGCCTCAGTTCATTGTCTTTTGTAGGGCTTAGGGGTGAATAAGTACAAAAAAAGATAGAAACTAGGAAAACATAAAGAGTTCTAAGAAGGGGACTTAGGTATCTTATTAAAAACCCCATTTAAATTCAGTAGCTTTCATCCTTTGCTAGAGAACACTGGTGATAGTATAAATACGTCAGCAGGCCTTGAGCAATTATACCAACAGATAAGAGAGATCAAAACAAGTATTATTCAGCCTGTGACATTCAGGATGAAGGCATAAAAGGACAAAGCATTCTATAAAAAAAGTTAAACTCTCATAATATATAAATTAAATTTAAAAATAACTTAATTGAGGCCATTACCTTATCAAAAAACCTACTGAGCTTGACAGCATTAGAAGAACCAGCAGCTAAGTACCGTGGATTTGTGCAATCCTAGAAGATAAAACATAAGACCTATGATTAAAAGCTAGAGAACATAGCTCTTGTTAGTTATCAATGTTCCTGTTGCACATTTCTATAATAAAATATTAGGCATAATACTCTCATAAAATATTCATGTTATTTTTAAATTATGATGCACACAGCATAGAGGAAAGTGCTAAAGGAAGATAAGGACACTTTTTGCCATTTGAGTAATTTTAGAAGACACTGAATCAATGTGTACATCAATTAATTCACAAAGGAAGACAGGATTACTAATATCTTACTAATACAACCAAGATACTAATCAGGTGACCCACCTACATTTACCCTGAAAAGCAGAAATAAAGCCATTTAAAAAGTCAACACTTTAGTTTTTAGCACTAGTTACTTACCAGTGTTCAACTAAGTTCTATGCAGTTCATACAAATAGTAGGAAGCATGAAAATAAGGAGTTAAGAGGAGCAAAGAACAAACAGAACCATTGCCAGGGATTTCTCACTCACTGAACACAAGGCAATACATCTCTTGGTAGGCCACAAAGGTGGTAATAAACAATAGATACATTTTTATAATAATAAACAATGTTATTATTAAATATTATTAAGCATTATTATTAACACTAGTTAGAGAAACAATAATGAACAAGAGATATATTACTATTAAATAGGATTTTTAAAAATGGAGCCCAGAGGAAACAAAACAATCTGGAACATTAAATGATTATAATGACTAGTAAAGACCTTAAAAGGCTTATTATCCTTTTATTGAAATTCCAGGGTTGTGTTGCCTTTGCTTCTCATTACTGACTTGCCACCTTAAGAGACAGAATGTTTTGATTTCTAACTTAAATAGCACATAAGACCAAACTATGAGGGAATCATGTAGGCTGCTTTACAAGAATATTGTCTTTCAGGCTGTGTCCCTTGGGAAATACTGAAATTATTGGTGTTGCATTTATTGATTTGTACTCTCTAAGCCCACATGATTCCTTTCCAACAAATTTTGTAACAGTCACTTATTTTATCCATATATAACATTTCAAGGCTCACATTTTTAATTTTGGCCAGAATCTATAATACATTTTCAAAATCACAAAAAAAGAGACTCTAACAAATGTTTCAAAGATTACAGAATACTAGAAACCAGCAAGCTCTGAATCTGAATATCTGTCTCTACATTTCTAGACTGTATGACATTGGTTAGGTTACTAAATCTTTAAAGTGTAGTTCATTTACGAAATGGGGATAACGATACTTATCCCACAGGATTTCTGTGAAAATTAAATGAGTTAATGCATGTCTGGCACATAGCAGGTACTGAAATATTAGTTTCCTTCTCTCTTCATTCCAAGAGAATGCTATCAGACTGAATTTTCAGATACAAGCACCTAATATAAAAGACTAGGGGCCCGGTGCACGAAATTCGTGCACGGGGAGGGGGGGAGGGGGGGTTCCTCAGCCCAGCCTGCCCCCTCTCACAGTCTGGAACCCCTCAGTGGATGTCCTATGATGGCCCCAGTCTGCCAGGCGCCTTTTGTGTGCGTGTGTGTGTGTGTGTGTGTGTGTGTGTCGCCACTGGGGACCTGCCCCCAGGCGCATTTGAGGCTTGGAGCAGTACTCCTGCGTGTGTCTACCTGCTGGAGACCTGCCCCCAGGCTTAGAGCAGGCACTCCCTCTATGTTGATCTCTCAAACTCTTGCCCTCCCCTGCATCATTGTTCTCTTTTTTTGAGCTGTGGCCAGGGCTGGGTGCTGCCTGCCTCCCAAGCTTGCCTACTGCCCATCTTCCTCCAGCCACCAGGAAGCAGGGAAAACCCCACCTCGTGGTCAGGCCAGCCTTTTCCTGCTCCCTGATCCCCGGAAGGGACCTGGGGAGCCGCCAAGCAGGCCGCCGACTCT